>LZPO01117049.1:106982-143088 GCA_001675575.1 Neotoma lepida
GTAGTCTTGTCTAGCCTGGAACTCACTATGTAGCCCAGGCTAGTCTGAAACTCATAGAGATCCACCCTCCTTTGCCTCCCAAGTGCTAGGATTAATATAACCATCCCAGATTTTTGTTTTTTAAATGAAGTCTCACTATATAGCTAAGGCTGGCCTGGAATGTAGCCCAAGCTGACCTCCTGTGTGTTAACTATAAACATGCAACACATGCCTGGCTTTATATCATATTTTTCTCTTCATGGTTTTTTGTTTTTGTTTTTTGAGACAGAGTCTTGAGTAGCAGGGACTGGCTTCAAACTCATTATGTATGCAAGGATAACCTTGAATTTCTGATTGTTCTACCTCTACCTCCGAAGTATTGGGATTGCATGTGCTACCACAACTGGTACTATTTTGTTCAAATATACAAATAACTTGAAATTCTATGACAATGTGTAGGTGATTAGCCTCATAACACCAAGTAAGTTTGGGGAGGTTTTTTAATATTTTTGTCAGTTTTTAAAAAGCTCNGTAGTTCATTATAGTGTTTGTTTAGCAAGCATTTTCTTCAGCCCTGATGACATTATCTTAAACTTAAAATTGGAGGCATCCAAAATAGTGATTTAACTCTAAAGATAAGATGTAAGTAAATAAAACTATTTATATGACATTCTGCTGTACCAGATACTTTGGATATTTAATTTATTTTTTTATTTAATTACAATATTTCTATACATATGAGGAAAGAACTTGGGGCTTAATCAGAGCAGGTGGGCATAATGCCACACATCAATCATCCCAACACTTGGGAGGCTGAGGAAGATTGTGAGTTAAGGTCAAGCCTGAGCAACATAATGAGTTCTGAGGCAGCATGGGCTACAAAGTGAGACCTGACTTAAAAAATCTAAAATAAAGCCAGGCATAGTGGCACACTCCTTTAATCCCAATACTTGGGAGGTAGAGGCAGATGAATCTCTGAGAGTTCAAGGCTAGCCTGGTCTACATAGTGAGTTCCAGGATAGCCAGTGCTAGGTGGTAAGACTTTATCGGGCAAAAAACAAAAGAGAAAAAAGAAAAACAAAAAACCTAGAATAAGAACCCGGACATGTTGATAATGTTGATACATGTTCTTAATCCCAGCACTCAGGAAGTAGAGGCAGGAGGGTCAGGAGTCAAGGCCAGCCTCGGTTACATAACAAGTTCAAGGCCTGCCTTGGTTACATAGCAAGTTTGAGGCCAGCCAGAGCTACATGAGACTGTGTCTCAAAAAGACAAATAAATGAATCTTACTCAGGCAGAGATGACATACACTATAATATTTCCTTACCTCTTGGTTGTGTCTGGAGGAGATGGTTTAGAAGTAAGTGAGTGTAGCCATCCAGACTCCTGACTTAGGAGCCCTTGCGTGCCTACCTGACCAAACCTAATCATGATGGACACAGAAAGGCCTTTTCCCTCCACATTCTAGAAGGCAGCTGCAGAAGGTCCAGAGGCTGCTACTTCTGTCACTATGCCCCTTGAGCTGGTTGGCTTTCCTCCCTTAGCAAACNAGGTTAGAATAATACGTCCCTAGAGACCCCAACCCTCAGCTGGTATAGGTGCCCCNCACACAAACACTTTACCACTTACAGCAAGTGTAAAGGATTAAAGAAATAACAAAATCGGCCCAGCACACGTCTTCCCTTCATCTCATATCTGTCTTGTCAGAGTGCAATGCTACCGGCTGGATTCCGACAGAAAGACCAGACCCAGAAAGCAGCCACTGGCCCATTTGACCGAGAGCACCTCCTCATGTACCTGGAGAAGGAGGCTTTGGAACAGAAAGACAGGGAGGACTTCGTGCCCTTCACAGGAGAAAAGAAAGGTAGGGCCCACAGGCTGCCCCTCTTGGGACAACGTACCCCTAACACATTATGGAGCATCAGTCAAAGGCAGCTGACCTGAGAACGGGAAACAGGCCTGTGGACTCCACATGGTGTTTTAGAGCCCTGTGGCGGGTAGACACAACACCCAAAGTGAACCCTAAGGTAAATCACAGCTCATGGGTGGTGACAGTGGGTCTTTACAGGTTCATTCGTTGTCACAAATGCCCACACTATAATATGGGATGCTAGTGGGGAGGTTTGGGGTGGGGGTGATACATGACAATTTTCTGCTTAATTTGGATATGAACCTAACACTATTCTTACAATTAAAGTTCATTAGTTTGAAAGAAAAAAAGCATGGCGGGATATGTGATTAATTAAATGAATACATGGGATGTAATGCTTCCGAAATTAATTCTGTTTAAAAAATTTCAAAGTCTCAAGAAAATGTAAAGCAGTGCCCTACGTGAATGAGCTACACAGGCAATGTGTTTCCCTCAGCCTTTTGTGTCAACTGCAGAAGTCTAGGCAAGGCCTTTCTCCTCTGTCTAGAGTGGTGAGAGCCCCACTCCCTAACCTTAGATGCTATGATGAAAAGCCTGTCTGTCATCCATTCATCTTGGCTTTCCCGAGAACCTCCCTGGTACAGAACTCTGTGGCAGACCCCGGACCCACAGGTCTCTAAGACCTTGATCTGCCCTCAAGAGGCTTGTCATCTAGTCAAAGAAACACAGGCGTGTAACTAGGAAGGCTGTGAGGAGTAATCCTTGCTAGGACCCCTTCCCCTTCCCTCCTCTCCTCGCTTCTCTTTCCCTCCCGTCTCCTCCCTTCTCCTTACCTCCCTTCCCTTACTCCCCCTTCCCCCGGCCCCTTCCCTCTCCCTCTCTCCTGCCTAAATAGGCTCCTAATTCATGCTGTTCCTGACTTTACCTCCCTCCCATGCCAGAACTTCAGGCACGCTTCCTACATAATGTCCCAAATTCTTACCACAACCTCAGCACGGGTCTAGCCTCCNCTGCCTCTAAGGCCGCAGCTCTCCTTTCCTTGCCAAGCCTCAGCCTGTTGTGTCTTTGTCATTTTCCCAAATTTGTCCAACTCAAGTTAATGTTTTCATCGGCTCTTCTCTCTGACCCTTATCCCCATTTTTTTTAAAGCAGGAAGTGCTCAGCTTAAATGCTAGGGCCTTGGATTTCCTTGACCCCTCTCTGTATTCACCCCTTTTTCCTACAGTGGCACCCGGGCATTGCTTTCATAGCCCTGCGACCATGTTCATCACTTTGCTGTTTACTTTGGTGGCTGGGTAGTCCCTATATCAGTCTGAGGACCCCCCAGTGGAACTGGGTGCCATGGAGGAGGTACTCCTCCCTCTGAGCTCCAGTGAGGTGGTCTTTAAGCTCGTACTCAGGGTCAAGGAAAACAGAGCACTGAGCATGAGTCATCCCTGTCGCTCCCTCTGTGCTGTGCACATCTGANGGGTCACATGCCACCGAGAAGGAAATTAAGAAAGTAGAGCTGATCAGTGATGAGTCAGGTAAACAGCCGTGGGTGACTGTGGAATATGAGCTGTTTCTATGGTAACACAGTGGCTGCTGGACTTAAAATGGTGACAAGCCTAAACTAAATGGTAAAAAATCTTCAATAAAATTCCCCAAAATNCTGTGTTNGATAATGACAGAATACTAACGGGAAAGTGTTTGTCATTTCTTCCCTGAGGAGAGGAGTGGCTTTGGCAAATTACTCCCTAGATCCAGGTTCATCTGCAGGAGGCTTGTGACGATGGGGTTAGAATAGAAGGCTGGAGCTATCTGAGTTTAAAAGGTGCACACAGTCACATCCTGTAGCTTGGGAGGTGGCTGGTGGATCAGTGACTCTATCCTTGCTCTGTAAAAATGCCTGACAAAGCACTTAAGGAATGATGGGTCTGTTTGACCCACAGTTCAAGAGTGCAGCCCATTGTGGCTGAGAAGGCATGGCAGCAGAAGCCTAAGACAGAGGCTCATTTGCATCTGCAAGTGGGAATCAGAGAGATGGAGGCTGGTGCTCAGCTCGAATTCTCCTTTTCTGGGATCCCAGCCCATGCCTTGGAGCCACCCACATTTAGGGTGGGTCTTCCCAATAAGCCTAGTCCAGAAATTCCCTCATAAACATGCCTGGAGACTTGTCTTTTCTAGATTCTGTCAAGTTGAGGATATTGTCACCATTAGGAAGAAGCTTAACTGCTAAAATGAGTGTAGCTCAGGGGAGTTCTGCATGATAAGAGTCAGGATTCCTCTTAACACACAGGATCAGTTCCATCCAGGAACCTCAAACGATACGGAACAGCTCAGTGATATGTGTCTTTCATGCCAACATTGCTTCTTCTGTTCAGTATGGCGGCCTACCCATGAGGCAGTATAGCACGGTTGTAAACAGAAGGTTCCCTCCTACCACTAGTTCCTGAATAACCACTCAGAGGCTTAATATTACAAATGCCCGGCCAGTAGCTCAGGCTTATTACTAACTAGCTCTTACACTTAAATTAACCCATAATTCTTATCTTTGTTTAGCCACGTGGCTTGATACCTTTTCTCAGTATGACATTCTCATCTTGCCTCCTCTGCATCTGGCTGGTGACTCCTGACTCCGCCCTTCTCCCTTCCTTAGTTTGGTTGTCCCGCCCATACTTCCTGCCTGGCTACCAGCCAATCAGCTTTACTATTAACAATGAGAACAATACATATTCATAGTGTACAAAATGATTGTTCCACAGCATAAGGTTGTCTTTGTTTTTCTTCTAATTTAAAGGGAGAGTGTTTATCCCCAAAGAAAAGCCGGTAGAAGCTCCTAAAGAAGAGAAGGTGACCCTGGACCCAGAGCTGGAGGAAGCCTTGGCCAGTGCCTCCGATTCTGACCTCTATGATCTTGCAGGTTAGTTCTTGGGGCTGGCTGGTGACCTCCAGGTGCACACTCACTCCCTTGGTGCAAACCTCGGAGCTTCTGGTAGCTGGTGAGCACTATGCTGCTGGGACAGCAGCAGCCCTGTTTTATCAAGATTGGATCCTGTGGCTGAGCAAGCCATACCTTAACCCATCTATTGTTCAGATAACACCCATCCTACCAAATTCCTGTAANAAATGGAGAAGAACAGATANATACAATAGTATTGAGAGCTTAAAAGAAATAAAATTGCAAGCTAGATATGGTGACCCATGCCTGAAATGGTAGCACTAGCACTCTAAAGGCTGAGACAGGAAGATTATTGTGAGTTTGAGCCCAGCCTGGGCTACAGAATTGAGATCATGTCTCAAAAGAAAACAAAATTTAAAATGAATGAAATAATATCCCCATATGCTTTCCCAAGAGCTTCCACATTAAAATGCACTTATGGACCTCACACATTGCNTAGTCACACTTCTTTTTGTTTGGTTGTTTTTGTTTCTGTTTTTTGAAAGAGTTGCTATGTGTAGCCCTGNCTGTCCTGGAACTTGCTCTGTAGACCTGGCTGGCCTGCTTGCCTGCTGCCTCCTGAGTGCTGGGATTAAAGGCATGTGCCTCATGATCACATTTCTGTGGAGTTTCTCACATTTCTGTGAGGGAACTCACAATTGCCGTTACAAGCTGATTTGTGCCAGGAAGTCAGCTAGCCTTCTCGTTTCTGGAACAAACCCAAACATAACGACGGTAACAGGATTGTTATTTTAATTGATTTTACATGTAGATTGTATTAGTTACTTTTCTGTTGCTGTGACAAAACACCGTGACCAAGGCAGCTTATAAAAGACAGTGTTTTAATCGAGCTTGTGGTTTCAGAAGGTGAGAGTCTGTGGTGGTGAAGCAAAGACATGGCAGCGGGAACAGCTGAATACTCACATCATGATCCAAAAGCAGGAGGCAGAGAGACAGCACACTGGGAATGAGTCTTTTGAAACCTCAAAGCCTACCCCAGTGACACGACAAGGCCACACCTCCTAACCCTTCCCAAACAGTTCCACCAACTCAGGACCAAGTATTCAAATATATGAGTCAATGGTGGNCATTAGCATTCAAACGACTGTGTAGATATAAAAAGCTCAAATAATACAAAAGAAATGAAAAGCAAAGTCTTTCCCTCAAATTAAATCCTTTCTAAAAAGAAAGAAAAAACAATATGTGATGTGGATGGGTGAGCAACATAGGTGATTGCTAGAGTAACATGGGCTACATAGTGAGTCCCTGACTTAAAAAAAAAAAATCTGAACAACAGCTAGGTGTGGTGGTGTGTGTTCTTAATCCCAACACTCAGGAAGTGGAGGCAGGNGGATCAGGAGTCATGACTACTCTCAGTATGGATGTGAAGTTCAGAGGACACCTTGATGGAGCTGGTTCCCTCATTAGCCTTTCTGTGGATTCTGAGGATCAAACTTNGGCTATCCAGCTTACACTGTAGGGTGGCTAAGTACCTTTACTTGTTGAGCCCAAAGCCTGAATCTACNTCCACGGCCTTGAGACCACAGGGGCACACCACCACACCCGATACACACCTGTTTCTTACATAAGTTCTGGGGTTCTAGCCCAAGTCCTTGTGCTTTCAAGTAACGTTGTTTGTCAGGTTAGCTGCTTCCCAGCCCCGGAACGCTGATTCTTATTCCACCAGAAGATGTATGTAGAAATCTCTTTCCTGTGGGGGTGCCTGCTCTGCCTTATTCTATACGGCTGCCGTCTCCACACATTTTCATTCATCTTTGAGGATATCAGTAGGTGACATCAGGTTCACATGTCTGTGTGTCTGTCAGAGGTCTCTGTAGCATCTGAGTCACCTGGTGAGGAAGGTGTTTTGCAGTGACTGGGCATCTTGGCCCTGTGGTTACTGTGGAGAGATCCCTCCATGGTNACTGCTTTTTCCCAAGGGTTGCCTCCTAGGCTTTACTGGAATTGCCCAAAGAAAGAATGCAGGGTGGGACTTGATTCCCAGGAAACATCTGAGAAAGGAGAAAGGNAAAAAGCAATCATTCTGACGATGCCTGCGCCTGGAATCCAGGTANTAAATCCAGGGAGATAATGTAAATAGAAACTGCTTTGTTTCCCCTCACTCAGNNCCCTCCCTGCTCAAACACTCCCTAAGAACTCAGTGGAAAGCCTTCCCATAGCGTCTTCTCTCAGGCGGATCTTTCTAGAAGACTGAAAATATCCCGTGGGTGGATNGGCTCACAGCAACTGCAGGAGCGATAAGGAGGGTGGAAGCATTGCCTGTGCTGGTATAGAAGGTAGCAAGGAGAAAGGCAAGCTAAGCTGTTCAAAAGTGTGACAGCGGCTCGCTCTTCTTTTTTTCCTTTCTTCCCCTTATGGAGTGGTGCCAGGTACATTCAGAGCAAGGCTTCTCCCCCTAGTGAACCCTCTCAGGAAGCATGCTCACAGAAAACCCTGAGTGTGCCGTACTAACCTAGCCATTAATCAAGTTAACAATCAGTTAGGGTTAATGAGGAGGCAGACTCCGTGGGCATTCAGTGGCTTCCCAGATCACACAGTTAGGGTGTGGCAGTCAGGGTTCAAACTCTGTGTGCTCCAGGCCCCGCCCCCTTNACTCCCATGATCCTTGTTATTGTTATTATTACTCTGTTTGTAGTGCAAAGGATTGAACCCAGGGNCTTGGGCATGCTAGACAGNTGCTCTACCACTGAGCTATAGCCCTAGCCCTTGTTTTTTCAAAACGGGGTCTCACTATGCAGTGTAGGCTGTCCAGGCTAGCCTTNAATCTTGAACTCTCTATATAGCCCCACACTGACCTCCTGGAATCCTTTTGCTTCTCAAGTGCAGATATGCGCCATCACACACCTTCCTCTAACCCCTGTTCTTACTGGCTTAACCCCTGGCCCTTCTTTGTACCTTGCCGGCTGCCTGCCTCCCTTCTAAAGTGTAGCTTATAGTAGATCCAATCAGGATCTCAGGGGCCTCTCCCCTGTAATTTCACTAGAAGGGAGACCTGTTTCAACCTGTCCAGCACCTCCCTGCCCATAGTGTTGCACCCTGAATGCCTGCCTCCTGGTGCAAATTCNGGTGTAACATCAGGGACTGAGACCTCGTTCTGCTCAGCTNACCCTTTGTTCCCGATAGTCTTCCTCTNCTTTCCCAAAGGCAAAGGAAGGACAACTCCTTTTTCTACTCAAAGAGGACCACAATCTTTCTGCTTTTGCCTCTTGGGGCGAGGGAACAACATGATAATCTATATCACATCAGATCTTTAAAATCCTTACTCAGTCAGGCTTGTTGGTACAGAGTTAATCTCAACACTCAGAAGGCTCAAACAGGAGGANTACTGCCAGGATAAGGCCAGCCTGGTCTACGTGATGAGCTTCAGGCTAGACTGGGTTACATAGTAAGACTTTAAATAAAACAAAATCAGAGCCCAATGATTCCTTTGTACACACACCACACGCTGTGCCAGGAAAGGGAACCTGGAGACTTCGTGCTATATAAAGAATCATTCAGTCAGGCGTGGTGGCACACGCCTTTGATCCCAGCACTCAGGAGGCAGAGGCAAGCAGATCTCTGTGAATTTGAGGCCAGCCTGGTCTACAAAGTGAGTTCCAGGACAGTCAGGACTGTCACACAGAGAAACCCTGTCTCGAAAAAACAACAACAACAACAACAACAAAATCATTCTTCAAGGTGCATATTAACACGTGGCCATCCTAATATGTGTTTCAAAACTTAATGCTTGTTTTTGTTGCCTGTATTTTCAGCTGTCCTTGGAGTCCACAATTTGCTCAACAATCCGAAGTTTGATGAACAAACGACCAATGGCAAAGGTCACAAGGGGCCTGTAAGGAGTAAGTTGATCAGGAATCTGGGAATGTGGGAAGCTTCAGAGTCTCTGGTGCCATTGCTTTTAGAAGGAATCATTGGGCTCTGAGCAATCAAACCTGNTGGAGAAGCTGATGGTGGGCACTCTGCTTGGCAATGTGGCTAGAATCACAGAACACACATTTCATGGCAGATTGTCCAGTGCAAGGGGGTGTGGGGAGGATCCTGATAAGTTTGTAGAGNCAGCTCAGAATGCAAATAGTTTTATGTCCCAAAGGAAATTTTAATCAATGAGGGAAGCTTGACTGTGTTCCCTTTTTAATTCCAGTGTCTTTTTGTCTTGATAATGGATGCTGGTCACTGGATTCTGAATACCTACTTCCCCCAGAAAGCATGAGGATACCCTGACCTTTAATCCCAGCAGTAGGAAGGCCGAGGCAGGCAGATCTCTGAGTTTGAGGCCAGCCTGATGTACAGATTGAGTTCCAGGATAGTCAGGGCTACACATAGAAACCCTGTCTTGAGGTGGGGCTGGGGGAGTTCTTTGTACATTAGAATATTAATCCTTTGTATGTTACATGCATTCCAAATATTTTCTGATAAATTGATGTGTGTTGTTATTTGGTTTCTGTTTGTTTGTTTTGAGACAGGCCTGAAATTCACTATGCAGGCTGGCCTCAAACTCATGATACTCCTGCCTCAGTTTCCAAATTCTGGTATTACAGGCATGTACTGGCTATATCTGACTCAAGTAATTTCTTTTATATTTATTTGCCATTTACATGTGTTTTGTTTAATGTGTGTGTGTGTGTGTGTGTGTGTGTGTGTGTGTGTGTGTGTGTGTGTGTGCCACATGTACATCCGTTGCCCAGGGAAGCCAGAAGAGGGTTTTAGGTCCCTGAAACTGGACTAACTGATGTTTGTGAGCCACCGTGAGGGTGATTGGGACTGAACTCCAGTCCTCTGCAAGAGTAGCAAGGGCTCTTAACTGCTGAGCCATGTCTCTAGCCCCCAATAATTGCTTTTAAGATGTTTTTCATTCTTCTTTTCCATTCCTGGATCTTTCCATACCTTTCTCAAAGCTAAAACTGCAAAGTGGAAATTGGAGGAGGGCAGTGATCAGGAAGCCAGAGAGGTATTAATATTTGGGAACTGGAGACAGAGGCGTAGCTCAGTAGTACAACATATGCTTTGAGCAGGTCCCGGGTTCAAGTCTCAGCATCACACAAAAATTTTAAAAAGGATTTGGGAAATGAAGGACTCATTATGGTGCCCATTTTTGCATCTCAGAGCCTATGGTCTGGTGAAGATAGTGTGGAGAAAGACCATAGGGGGCAGTCGTAACTGCCAGTGGATGTCTTGGGGGTTGGAGTTTGCTCCAGGGCCTTCTGTAGTTTGACTTCATGCAGTGTCAGCCACTGAGTCACCTCATGGGGGCTGAAAAGCATCTTCCTTGCAAACTAACCCAGAGATGNACCACTGCCTGCTCAGTGAGAATCAACTTACTTACATTGACATTGGAGTGTTAGACTACACATGAAAGAATGGTGCATTCTGGAGAAGTCANCACCAGTTTGATAAGAGGACCTCTTGTACTCTATCTTAGAAATTAAAACTTATGTTGTAGATATTGTCAAAGGTGAAAAAGCCAAACCAGTATTTGAGGAACCCCCAAACCCTACAAACGTGGAAGCAAGTCTGCAGCAGATGAAGGCCAATGACCCCAGCCTGCAAGAGGTCAACCTCAACAACATCAAGGTATGTCACTGCCCTTACCCCTTGGCTTATCCTGGCANCACATAGCTGGCTGGAGAGAGTTGACTGCCTGCTCTTACACTGGCTTGCAATCCTTCCAAGTCACTGACTTCAGACAGAATAACCTAATCAAAAGAAATGGGTCTACAGGAAGAATAATATCTAGAACTTACTAAAAAGAATCACAGTACCCAGGCCAAAAGAACCACATTGTGTCTGCTGCTGAGTCAGACCTGCCTCATGTGTGTGTGTACGTGTATGTGTGTGCGTGTGTGTGTGTGTGTGTGTGTGTGTGTGTGTGTGCGCGCGCGCGCACGCGCGCGCGCGCGTGCTACAGCACTCTACCACTTAACTGTGTCCCCAGCCCCTTCACACAGTTTCAAATGTCAGGAATGTGAGAGTAATTTAAAAGGGTCATTGGCACAGGCGCTCCAGTGAGACTACAGCGAAGCTGCCCATCAAGGCTAAGGTATTCAAAGGATTCATTTCCAAGATGATATCATTATCTCACTTAATCTTCAGTGAGACTTGAAAAGATTAAGTTGCCACAGTCACTCACCTTTTCCATCATGCAACCAGGCACCTGTCCATTGCTGCCCCTTGCTGCCTGCTGCTTACTTCCACGGTGATGAATACTGTGCTGTGTGATCTGTAAGAAAGAGTGCATTAAACTCTTTGCAGTGTCTGTGTTTAAAACAGTAAGGTTGCATCCAGAAGGGGTGTGTGACCCTAGGACTGACTACTTCAACTCTCCTGTGTGGTCTGTAATTAGTTTCTGGTCAGAAGTATTNTAGACTTACAATCTGGATATATTTTGCATTAATTTTCCAACATTTTAATTCCTGCTAAGAGCAGAGCTGGTCAAGTCACTGGCTTTTTTCTGCTCTTATTTAGCCCATCAAGCAATCTTTATAAAGGTAGATTGGTGTATTTTATACAACTTAGTCAACTCACTTTTCTGAGCAGTGATTGTTAGAAATGGACAGTGCAACTGTTCTAGTACACTGAAAACCATGGGACAGGCATTGAGATTCAGAGTGAAAATTACTTTGGGCCTGGCGCGTGGACTAGTGATGTTACATATTCCATTTGCTTCTCCCCTGTCCTTTTTGTTATACACTTAATTTTATGACTGTCAGAGGTCAGGTGGAGTGTGCTGCCTCACACTCCCATGGCCAGGGGCTCTGTCACACACCCCTCGCTAGGTCCGATTTGGAGCCTGGTGTGCGTGTGCATTGTATTTTAAATCAAGCAATGTAAGCATTCATATTTGTCTCACACGAGTGAACTTTTATAACAAAAGAGAAATTTGGGTTTTAATTTACAAATGGCAAATTATTTATCCCTCTCTGGATGCACCAAAGACCAGTAAAGTTTATAGCTTTTCCGTCTATATTTATAAAGCAATACTGTATTATAAAAAAAAATCACTATTTTTATCACATGCTTGAAATTTTTATTTTGTTCTGTTTTAAAAATGTGCACTCTAAACATATCAGAACCTTATTTCTTCCTATGAACTTAAGCTGCCTGCGCACAAAAAATAAATAAGATTACCAAGTGGAAAAAAAAAAGAAAGAGTGCACACACACACACACACACTATGAACTTAAGCTGCCTGCGCACAAAAAATAAATAAGATTACCAAGTGGAAAAAAAAAAGAAAGAGTGCACACACACACACATCCATACATGCATGCAAAACACTCATAAAATATAATTAATAAATCTTAAAAAAAAAAGAAAAGGATTGCAAACAAATGTGGTTGTTCACACCTTGTATCCAAAGGATCCGCTTCCAACATGGCACATCCATGTGGCTGTGGGTAAGAGACCTCACTTTGTAGAGACTCCACCTTGTAGAGGTAGAGGCAGGGGAATCACCATGAGTTCAAGGGAGCTTTGACCACATAGTGAAATTGAGGCCAAACCAAAGCCAGCCTGGGTTCCAGGAGACCCAGTTAAAATCCATTCAGTCTTTACTTAGAAAAGTTATAGGAGGAGAAAAGCACTAACCAGGTGTTAGCAGCNTGATGTAGTAAGCCCCAAAATGTTACNGAATTGTAAGAAAGGAANAGTTTGAAGTTGCCTAGGAGAACTCATAAACAAAAGAGGAAGTACTTCAGCAGGGTCTTCAGAGATGAGTAGATAATAATTAGAGGAAAAGGCAACAGGATTTTCAGGCCAAGGAGAAAAGCATATCTAAGAGTATGTGTATGAGAGACCTCAGTTGTTAACCTGTCCTAGAGTACAGAACTACAAGAAGAAAGAAGAAAAAGCTTTTGGGTTACATTCCTTTACCAGGCACTAGGAGGCGCTATTCACTCAAAATAGCTTCGTTATCACACCTGACCAATAAAACTTACAGAGAGGCTATGTAATCAGCCATCTAAATATAGGTGATAGTTAAAAGTTACAGGGGGCTGGGGAGAGGGCTTGCTAACAGTGGAGCTCAGAGCACATGCTTATCACATGTGAGACTCTGGGTCCAATCAAAACTGAAAAAAGTATTTTCAAGTTGAGGGTGAATGTGATGTGAGTGGTGTGTTACTAGCCCTGTCTTCTGTGCTCTAGAACATTCCAATTCCAACCCTGAAGGAATTTGCAAAGGCCCTGGAGACCAACACCCATGTGAAGAAGTTCAGCCTGGCTGCAACCCGCAGCAATGACCCTGTGGCCCTTGTAAGTAAGATTTGAAACACAATATGAAGTCATTGAATTCCCTGGAGACTCTATTTTTAGTTTTTTCTTATTGTTTAAAATTAGCTAACTTTGCTTTTAGTTGTCTTGAGATAGGGTCTGCTATGTGGCCTGGGTTTGAACTCACTATGGATCTTGGACTGGCCTTGAATTCCCAGGAATCCTCCTGCCTCAGCTTGCATAGTGCTGAGATTTTAGGCATGAAATCACCATTCTTGTCTCTTAGAGATTCTTTTTAATTTATTTTATCAATTGAAAGTCTTAGATCTGGTCTACTTAATCTAATGAACTTACAGTTCTGAGTCACGGGCTCGGTGCCTGTATACACTGACTGCAAGCATGTTGAATTAACTAGATTCTTGTCTGTGCTGCACATTCCAAAAAAGAAACAAGACAAGCATTTGGCATTTAGCTAAATAAATATTTAGAGTTTGTTCTGTGTTGAGAAAAGCCATTCTGAAACTTTTGCTTCTACAGTGACTTTCTGTAACAGTTATTGGATGTTATGACCCCAAAAGCCTACTTGAGCTTGGCACATACTAAAATAAAAAAAGTCAGAGTATATTTTATCTTAATCTTTATGTGCATTAATTTTCCAAGCATACTTTAAACAATCAAAATACATTGTTTGACATTCAGTTAATTAGAATATGGGAAGGAAAATAACCAAGCTCCTAGGTCTTTTATATATTTTAGGTAATTCAGCCAAACAGGAAAGCTTCTTAGCTCAGTAAATGCTGTTACTGCCAGAGCCATCACTGTTATTCCTCTTGTCTATGTTCCCTAGTCCAAGCCACTTTCCCAGGGACTCAGTAACTACAGCACAGGTCACTCAGCTTTGCATGCACTGCCTCACCCAGTCATCACTGCAGAGCTCCAAGTGTGTGCTGGTGTTAGTTTCCTCTATAACAAAAGAGAGGGTAGATTATCCCAGGTGTCACAAGGAATGACAGAACCAAGAGTCACCACCAGGTCTTTCTGGTTCCACTCTGCCACGTTTATACACAGAGCCCTTCTATGGTACATTGGCTAAAATCTGTGGTTGATAGGGATTCTGGGAACCAACCTGAGAGTCTACAACATCCATTACTCAGCTCTTAAGTCAAACTAGAAAAAACAAAGTTGCCCTGGCAAGATAATTCAAGGTTGAAAGCAACACATCTTAGGCTGGAGAGATGGCTCAGTAATTACAAGTGTTTGTGGCTTTTCCAGAGGAACTGCGTTGATTCAAAACACCCACTTCAGACAACTCACAAGCACTCACTCCAGGGGATCTGATGTCTTCTTCTGGCATCCTTGGGTACCTTGTGCACATGGTGCACAGACATACTTTCAGGCAAAACACCCATATATATAAAATAAAAATAAACGTTAAAAATATAAGTATATATAGATATGTGTAGGAGTATAGATATAATTTAGAACTATAATGAGGTATTCCATATTCTTTTATTCATATTTCATCTTTGAAATCCATGGTGTAAAACATTTATAGCACATCAGTTCCAACTAGCTATTTTTCAAAGGCTTAGTAGCTATATTTCTTGTGGCTACCATTTGATCAGCATGGAAGCTATGTATTCTGGTTTCTGTTAGATTTAAAAGACTTATTTTAATTTTTAATTAAACTATGCATTCGTGTGTGTGTGCTTGTGTGAGATCAGGTGTCCTTGAAGTCTAGAAGAGGGTACCTGGACTCTTGGAGCTGAGTCACAGTTGATTGTAAGCAGCCTGACGTGGGTGCTGGGAACTGAACTTGGATCCTCACCAAGAACAGCCTGTGCTCTGAACTACTGAGCCATCTTTCTAGCCCCAGGAAATTGTATTTTTGTATAATTCCACAGAGTCAGAAACAATTTTTTTCAGACATGTATTTCTACTCTAATTATTTATATAACATTTAAGAAATCATATCTATGTTTCCCTGACGTTATTATTCCAGTAGATGAAGTAGATGCTCAGATAGTTGCTGAACTGAAGTGAACTTGGGTGTCATAACTCCAAGTTATGTTTGGCTGTGTGTGCTCCATTTTGTTCAGTTGGAGAAAAAGTGTTTTCTCAAGTTGAAGATAAAGCAACATGATTGTGGCTGCCGGCCAGGAGGTCCTGCAAGTTCTTGTAAAGAACTAATCGCTCTGACATTTCATTATTCTGGAACTGGAAGTTAGTGCCAAAGCTTGGTGTGTCCCATTAGGAAAGGCTTGCCGAACTCCCCTCTCATGCTCTGATTAGAATGGGAACATTTAATTTTAAGATCAAGTAGTAAGCTGGGTGTGGTGGAGCACGCCTCTAATCCCATCGCTTGGTAGGGAGAGGCAGGCAGATCACTGAGTTCAAGGCCAGCCAGGTCTACGGAGTGAGTTCCAGGACAGACAGGGCTCCACAGGGAAACCCTGTCTCTATAAATCAAAATCAAAACAGAGAGAGAGCAAGTATTGGATGAATGTACCATGAATTGCACGGTGTGCCATTCCACCAGCTTATATTTCCATTCAAACAACTGTCAGTGCACAGGACTTTTTTTCTGTCCTAGTTATTCTCAGCTCAAGAGCTGTTTTGCTCCCAGGGCACAATGGCAGCAGTGGCAGGAGATGTTTGTGGTTGTTGTGATGAGGACAGTACTACTGGCATGTGTTAGGTCTCAGAAGCCGGAGAGGCTGCTAACCAGCCTAGTACACAGGACACCCATAGCAAGAACTCTCCAGGCCCAGATCTTAGCCATGTCAAGGTTGAGAAATTCCACTCATGCAGAATTCCTTCTCTTCCTTCTTCCTGTCCTAACTGACAACAAGATTATTAAAATAGTTCAGAACTTCCTTGGTCTACTCCCTAGAAACAATCACTATTAGCAATTTGTTTTTCATTCTTCTACTTACTGTCTTTATGACTTAAATGGCTGCCAATCAACAGTTTATTCACTTAAGGAGCAGAAGGCCAGGCCANGGCCTTAGAGATCCTGACTCAGTTCCTGTTCATCTGGGTAGGGCCAAAATTTACTTGAAATTTTATATGTGTATTTATATTTAAATTTATTTAGATGTTATCTATGTATGTGTGTGTNTATGTGCATCTGCATGCATGTGTCCAGGTAAGTGTATATACACACGAGTGTGGGGGTTACCCATGAAGGCGGAAGAGGGCATTGGATCTCTTGGAACTAGAGTTACAGGTGTTTGTGAGCCTCTCAATGCTCAGATCTGGACACCTGTTTTCATAATTGAGCAGCAAGCGCTCTGAACCATCTCTCCAGCCCCAATTATATGTATATTTTTGAAATTTCATTGTGCTCAAACACTTTAAACTAGTATTAAAATGTGTTCATTTAGAAAGTATGTAGTCTCAGCTCTTGAGAGGTGGAAACAGGAAGATGAGCACTTTATGGCCAACCTCAGTTACACAGGGCAGCAAGTTCAAAACCAGCCTGGATACCTGAGAGTCTGTCTTCATACATACACACACACACACACACACACACACACACACACACACACACACACATACACACACACAATAGGGGTGGGGGCGCTGAAGAGGGCTCAGTGTTTAAGAGCACTGGCTGCTTTTCCAGTGGTTTTGTTCCCAGCACCCACATGGTGCTCACAACTGTGTGCAACTCCAGTTCCAGGTGACCCAACACCCTCTTCTGGTCTCTGCTGGGTCAAGCACAGATAGGTACACAGACTTACATGCAAGCAAAACACCCATACATCAAATAAATAAATAAATAAATAAATAGCAATTAAAAATAAGAGAAAATGGACTGGAGAGATGGCTCAGAGGTTAAGAGCACTGGCTGCTCTTCCAAAGGTCCTGAGTTCAGTTCTCAGCAACCACATGGTGGCTCACAACTATCTATAATGAGATCTGGTGCTCTCCTCTGGCGTGCAGGGGTACATGCAGACAGAACACTATATACATAATAAAAAAAAATCTTAAAAAAAATAAATAACAAAGTTTATATGTCATAGGTGCTTTCAAAAGTGAAAATCCAGTGACTCTGGGGGTGGGGAGTATATTTTTATTCAAGGCTTAATAAACAAGCTCCCACCGTAAGCTGTTAGATGAAGTGTCTGTGCACATGCGTATCTGAGGGCAGCTTCAGAGTTACCCTGAGAGTGGAGGATTTCTCACCATCTTGCTCTGCCCATGAGCGGATCCATCCCAAAAGCAGGGATAAGGGGAGACTGAAGTTCTTTTTGTCCTCACATGAACGGTGGGTCACAAGTAGCTTCTGCCACCAGTCATCATGCTCAGGAGAAGATTCAGGGACGATGGTTCTGAGGGATATGAGTGGGGAAGAGATCTCCAGAAAAACACACACAGGATCCACCGTATCAGACCTCACTGTGCAAATGCGAAACCTCAGANAGGTTTACAGAAAATCCCATCATCTAAGTCTCATTTGGATCCCTTTGGCCCTNGCTTTTGCCTCAGCTTTTATTCCCTTAGTGTTACCTCTATGAACCAGCCTCCTGGGTAACAGTCCTAACAAGATTGGCTGATTTCTATCCATGTAAATAAAATTGTCATTACAATGTAAACAAACAAATAAACAAACAAATAAACAAACAAATAAATAAATGAGAAAACATACACTCACACACACCGTGTGGGTGCTGGGAATCAAACCCAGGTTCTTCAGAAGAGCAGCCAGTGCTTGTAACTGCTGAGCCAGCTCTCCAGCTCTACTGAGCTATTTTAATTTTTCTTTTCTTTGGTTTTTCGAGACAAGGTAGTTCTCTGTGTAGCCCTGGCTATCCTGGAACTTACTCTGTAGACCAGGCTGGCCCCAAACTCACAGAGATCTGCCTGCGTCTGTCTCCAGAGTGCGGGGCTTAAAGATGTGCGCCACAACCACCCGGAGCTATTTTAATTTTTAATTGCAGTTCTAAATTAGAATTTTACGTGGAGATGAAAGTATTTTCGACTTAACAAAGGCTTTAAGTGCTGTAAAACTATGTTTTTATTCGGGAGAGATGTTCATGAAACCCATCATTAGAAAGCCTAATGACTGTTTCTGTACACTAAGGCTTTTGCAAACATGCTGAAAGTCAACAAGACGTTGAAAAGTCTGAACATAGAATCCAATTTTATCACTGGAACTGGAATCTTGGCCCTGGTGGAAGCCCTGCGGGAGAATGACACCTTGACAGAGATCAAGATTGACAACCAGGTACAGAGGAGGGCAGGGCAAAGCTAGCTTACATCTTAGACAGTGAGGGTAGGGAGACCCACAGGGAGTTGGCTAAAGCTCAAAGCTGTGTGGACTTGATGTGATCTTCTGGCTGTCCTACAGATCTTAACAACTTCTGGCCCATGAAGGGATCATATATTCAATCTCTCTCCTTCTCTCTCTCTCTCTCTCTCTCTCTCTCTCTCTCTCTCTCTCTGTGTGTGTGTGTGTGTGTGTGTGTGTGTGTGTGGCATGCATGTGTGCACATAGAGTCCAAGGGACAACCTCAGCTACCTTTCTTAGGTAATGACGAACCTTTTTTTGAGACAAGCTAGGCTGGCTGGCTGGGAGCCCCAGGGATCCCCTTGTCTCTGCCTCCCCATCACTGGGATTACAAACCCACACCCACACACCAGCTTTTTAAATGTGAGTCCCGGGGATTGAACTCAGGTCCTCATGCTGTGTAACAAGCACTTTACTGACTAAGCGCTCTCCCCACCCCAGAGAATATTGTTAAGCAAACTTTTCAGCAGGCCGCTAGACCCATAAAGAGCTAGCCACCCTAAGCTAGCCAGGCAGCAAGGGTATTACCAGCCACTTTGTTCATTCCCTTACCCCGTAGCCTGAATGAAAGCCTGATGCTGCTCCAGCCTTGACTTTGCCTCTTACAGAGACTGTGCTGGGAAACAAAGTGGGGTAGCCTTGCCCAGACACCGAGGCCTGCTCTTGTTTAGAGACCATTGACCAATTATCTTTAACATATTATTGTTTTTAGTGGTGTGTGTGCCAGAGGTCAGATGTCAGAGACATCTGATTCTAGGGTTACAGGAGGTCAAGAGCTGCCCAGTGTAGGTGCTGGGATTCAAATACAGGTCTTCTGGAAGAACAGCAGGTGCTCTTAACCACTGAGCCATCTCTCCAGCCTTGATCTTTAATTATTTTTGGATATGGATTCCAGGATAGAAAATTCAGTATTTGGACTGATGGCTGTCAGACTTTCCCACGACTTAAGAAACATTCCCTGCTTTAATCCTGTTAGCACTGAGTGACTTGGAAGCACAAATATTAGTTCTGCTTAAACACACTCAGGAATTACCTGCTCTTTATTTTTGTTTTGTGTGTGTCATGTATCTGTCTTTGAGACAGTCCCATAGGTTAGCACAGGCTAGCCTTGAACATGCCTCAGTCTCCCGGGGACTGTGATTATAGTCATACGCCCAGTTCATCTTTTCTTCAGAAAGGATTTCTTGTTTGCTGTTGGGGTTTTTATTGTTGTTGTTTGTTTGTTTGTTTGTTTTTGCTTTATATGTATGTCCATATGCATGTGAGTGTGTAGAAATGTGTGTGTGCATGTGGAGGCCAGGGGTTGACATCTTGTCACATCCCACCATAGATTTAATTTCTGTAACAGGGTCCACCACCTGGAGGTCCCTGATTGGCTAGCCTGGTTGACCAGTGACTTCTCTTCACCTCCAGCTATGGAGCTGTAGGTTCATGTTATCATGCCAGACTTTATAACATGGGTCTGGGATCCAAATTCAGGTCCTCATGCTTACACGGAAGCACCTTTCCCACTGAGCCATCTCCCCAGCCTGACTTCTTGTTTTGGTTGCTGTTGGTTGGTTGGTTGGTTAATTGGTTGGTTGGTTGGTTGGTTGGTTTTCTTTTTCATTTTTGAGTGCCAGCAGGTTGGGCTGTCTGCATTTTGTTTCTAGACAAAGAGCCAGATCCATTGACTGCATGGGAGGGAACATCTCAGGTGGCTTGCACCCTTTCAGTGTGAACCTTTTTGTGGATGTAGTCATGAGTTTTCCCCTGTAAGTAACTGCTTCCTATTCCTTCCTATTTATCCTGTGTCTATGTGTGTGTGCCCACAACCAGAGGCAGCAGCTGGGGACAGCGGTGGAGATGGAGATAGCCCAGATGCTGGAGGAGAACTCAAGGATCCTCAAGTTCGGGTACCAGTTTACCAAGCAAGGGCCACGGACAAGAGTGGCAGCTGCCATCACAAAAAATAATGACCTGGGTAAGGCAGATGTGATCTGTGTTTGTGACAGTTAGAAGAGCACCGGGACATTCATCTTGCACTTCAGAGGCAGCATCTCNGACACAGTGCTGCTGGGCGCNGTGGGCACCTTATTAGGTGGTCATGGCAATCCTCTGGTCTTCAAGGTGTTTAAGCTTCAACACAACATTCTTTTAGAAGAGCTGTTTGCTTTAGCTTAGCTCTTGCTTGCTTGGTTTGTCTTTACTTCCTCTCCCCTCCCCTCCCCTACACTCTCCTCCCTTCCTGTCCCCTCCTCCCCTACACTCCCCTCCCCTCCTCTCTCCATGATGATGGTACTCTCTCTGTTTGGACACAGGGCATGGCAATCCCAGGTTCCTTATGTTTCACTTCTGATGGCGCTTTTTTCAATACTCAGGCTTAAATGTGGGGACATGAATACTTACGTATTTTACACGTGAAGTACTCTGACAGAGCTATATTACACAGGTTAAACTCTCACGGAGCTTTTCAGCAAGGTCTCTCTTTGCCTTCCCATGCTGTTGTACTTTGCTGAGGATCCACACTGTTCCTTCTGTTAGAAGTAGATGGGGCATGTCCTGGTCAGTCACAGTGTAGAAAGATGGGGCAGAATGGGAAGGCTTGGTCTGGGGACATCTTATCAACCTGGAACAGCATAGCAGAGGGACATCTAAGCCCAGACAAGTGCACTTGGCAGTCAGCCAGCAGCAGGCTTGAGTCTCTTGTTTGAGGTTTGGGAACAGAGTACCAGANCTTGGACAAGGGAGACGGAAAGACACTGGTAGACATAGGGCAATACTTACCCATTGAGTGTAGAGAGTGAGACCCAGGACCCAGCAGGAGGCTTTGGGAAAGGATGGAAACAACCAGAAGATGCCTAGGAAAGAAAGCATGTTAGGTCTGTATCTGAGCAGCCAAGAAAACAAAAGAAAAATAGAAAAGCAAGGCTCTGGAAGTATTGACAACAGATCTCATGCCCAAGAATAGCCATTGTAGGTGGCAGCATTTCTACAGCTTGGGCTCCCAAAAGTAGTGAGTTAGAGGGGACCTCAGACAGGGTACCCGTTGGCCAAATCCAGGAAGCTTCCAGAAGCCCCTTGTTATCAACCAAAAGAGTCTGCAGCCCAGGAAGTGAAAGGAGAAGAAAAGGGTTGTGGAAACCAGGAATGCAGTCAGGTGTGGTGGTGTGTACCTGTAATTCCAGCATTCAGGAGGCTAATGCAGGAAAATCCTGGTTGAAGACCAACCTGGGCCACATGGTAAGACCATGTCGAAGGATGGAAGAGAAGGATAGATCAGGCAACTTTTTTAAAGATATATTTATTTTATGTGTATGAATGTTTAGTTTGCATGTATGTCTGTGTACCATGTATGTGTCTGGTACCCTTGAAGGTCAGAAGGAGCATCCATTCTCCTGGGGCTAGGGTTATGGCCACTTGTGAGCAGCCATGTGGATGCTAGGAACTGAACCAGGTCATCCGAAAGAACAAGCGCCCTTAACCACCAAGCTATCTCTCCAGCCCTCATATCAAGCCATCTTGGCAGTATCTTTGATCCCAAATACTGATTTCAAGGAACCTCAAGCTCTGATTTTGCCCATTGTCTAAACCACTCATTTTTTTAGAAGACCAATATTTAGGAATTGTTTGTTTGTTTGTTTTGATATAGAATCATGCTGTATATTCCAAGCTGTCCTGGAACTCACTATGTAGCCCAGGCTGGCCTCCAATTCTCGATTCTCTTGCCTCAGCTTCTGGAATACTTATGACTGCAGGTGCACTCCACCACATCTAGGACTTAGGAGTTTTTAATCAAGATGAGATTTGGAGAATCTGAGCTCCTCATTACAGAAGGCTGGTCTCCCCTCAGTCGTCAGAAGTGACGGGTGAGGCTGTGTTCACCTGGGGACGTGGCAAAGGCCAGTTGGTGACAGAACTGCACAGATGCCAAGGAGATGCCCTGTGTGTAAATCCCCATGAAAGTACTTACCAGTTCACTGCTCTGTGGCCTCTCCTGGACTTACTACTCCATAGACACACAGAGAAGTTCCCAGTTACCAGACATAGCTTTAGTTCAATTTAAATTCCTCCTCAGACTAGATTATTTTGCTGTTTCCATTTACTGCCATAGTTCATTGAATGTTGAAGTTTAAGATGAGTCCTGCCATTGGGTGTATGGCATAGAGTTTCATGGGGTGAATACTATCTTCTAAATCAGTGGTTCTCAACCTGTGGGTCAGAGATCCTGCATATCAGATATTTATATATTTATATATTCATAAGAGTAGCAAAATCACAGTTATGAAGTAACAGTGAAATAATTTGATGGTTGGGGGTCACCACAACACAGGGAACTGTATTAAAGGGTCACAGCATTCAGGAGGTTGAGAACCACTGCTCTAGAATATCCTTTCTTCTATCTGCCTTTTTGAAATTTTTCTTCCCCTCTTACCTAGTTCGCAAGAAGAGAGTTGAAGGAGACCGGAGGTAAACCTCCACTAACAGAGGTGAAGTCGCACCATGAAGCCATCTGAAAAACAGACACAAACTCATCCTCCGCGGGACCATTTTATCTAAGGCTGTTCGTTTCCGTTAACCATATACGTCATAATTTTAACTGTTACTCTTTTTTAGCACTACTTATTTATGTGAGGTTCTGAAATGTGTGTGGCAGTTTGACTTGCTCCTGGGCACACCTGGCAGCTTGCACAAATAGGACGATACAGATGTTAGACAGTGACAACGCTGGAGATGATTTTAACCGCTTTCATATTGGGTTGTCTTACTTTCTTCCATGAACATGTTTTTAATCATGGAAAGGGACTTAGCATGTGTTTGTAGCTGATTACAGTAGAGGCCTATCTCTGTTTACATGCATCACTTTGAGCTAGGCTGAATACATGAGAAGTGTGCTGCTGACCACATAGGAAGTTAGTATTTGCCAATCTTCCACAAATTCTTCGTTAATTCCAGAAAAATGTCTCTACGTGCACATGCCCAGCTGATTCATGGTCAGTGGGGCCCTTCTTAGAAAGCACTTTAACATAGCATTAGCAAATTAACTGTTTATTATCTTATGAATATATTGATAATTCACACACTTATCTTTACTGACTATTAAACATGAATTAAATATATTTGTGTAGGTGTGTGGTACTGGGGATTGTACCCGGGGCCTTGTGCATGCTAGGCAAGCACTCTACCCCTGAGCTACATCTCCAGCCCAAATTAATATTTAATAGACAATTATTTATAAAGCCACTGAAAGCCTTTCCAGGTATAATAGAAAAGTTTTAAATTTTACTAAAAGAAAATTTCAAAATAGCTCATTCCCAAATAAAACAATAATAATAATGGCATCTTATGGGCTAGAGAGATGGCTCAGCAGTTAAGAGCACTTGCTACTTTTCCAGAGGACCCGAGTTCAGTTCCCAGCACCTATATCAAGCAGCTAACAATGGCCTATAACTCCGTCTTCAGGGGACTCTGATACCTCCAGCCTCTGAGGGCATCCACACACATGTGCATACCCCTATACACATACACATGATTAAAAATAAGTTTAAAAGATAATGACACCTTAATAAAAGTTTCTGATACATAAAATTGAATGAATTTGACAAAATTTAAAAGCAATTGATGCCGCCTCTTTAGCATGACAAGTTCAGAGGATAAATTGTGGGTGTTGTGGTTAATTACATAGATTTTTTTGTCATATGCAATTGCTTCTCTGCCTTTTGGCTAAAATCAGGTGCCGCTTTTTACCACATGGTCAATCCAGACATTTGCAAATGTTAGGTAAAAATGAATTGTCAGCTACTCAGATATTTGTCACCTCAAAGACAAAGCCTGTGAAAACACAACCAAAATGATTGTATGATTTCTTAGTATAACAGTTGGACAGTGCAGTGCAAAATTAAGATTACAAATGACAGAAGTCTTTGGCTGCAAATAACCACTTCTGTCTCCTGTCATAGATGACAGCCCCCGTAAGATAGCTGGGCTAGTTCCTCTTTTCACTGCTGTGACTGAAAAGGAATGGAAGGAAGAAAAGGTTTGTTTTGGCGCATAGTGTTAGGGTATCATCCCCCACAGCAGCTGGAGCACAAGGTGGCTGGTCACATCTCAGTTGCAGATAGGAAGCAGAGAGAGATGAATGCTGGGACTCCGTCCACTTTCTCCTTTGTCCCCAATCTGAGACCCCAGCCTATGGGATGGTGCTACCCACATTCAGGGTGAATCCTCCCTCCTTGGTTAGACTTCCCATCAAGTTGACAATGAAGATAACTCAAAGTATTTCTCTTTCTTCTGTCCTCTCCTTTCCTTATGCAGCATCCCTCTTGTTTCCCTTCTCTTTATGACTCTGAGTCTTACANAGTGCTTACAAAGCACTCTTGTGCTTTGACAGAGCAGAAGAAGCAGCTGTCCCTGGCAGATCTTGGGTCTAGTCCTGTATAGTTTTAGTGACTGTGAGTTCCTGAGTTGCTTGGTAGCAGGAAGACAAGCTAATGGGTAAATAACTTCCTAAAAAGAACTGGAATCTGTTTAGAGGGGTCTTTAAAAAACTGGACAGTTAGAAAAACTGGACACTTAACTAGTTCTATAAATACCCATAGCTGAAGCAAAAGTCCTCTGAAACATCTCATTTTCTTGACTCATTTTTATATTTTTCAAGACACAATAAGGAGGATATTCTGACATTTTTTGAGTCATCCCTAATCCTTTATCTTCCTGACAATCTGAAAACTTATTAGTACATTCCATTTGATGGTTTTCAGTCTGATTTTTCTTTCCTTCTCACCCATTTGGATGTGCTATATTGGAACCAGTTTGTACAGGTTTGCTGGTTGTTCGGTTTTCAAGAATTCTGTGAATTATTGCTCAACATAGCACTACTAAAAATTACAGGAAGCCAGGTGTGATAGCACACACCAGTGATCCTAGCACTTGGCATGGAGGCAAGAAGATCAATGTTGGNTACATAGGAAGTTTGAAGCCAGCCTGCTACATGAGACCCCAACCAAAACATATTAAGTGACATGTACTTACAGTTAAATCAATTATGGTAAAGGCAAAACTATGTTCTTGAGATTATTTATGTATGTTGTGCCTACATGGCGTAAATACTACCTGTGGTATGCGATGGCATGGGTCTTCCCAACTCCCAGCACTAACTTCTTGGCCATGGTGAGAAGAGTCTTTGGGAATTATCAGTGTGTAAGAAACTGTCTCCTTCCTTCCCTCTAGATTGTTGGCTGATAAGTAGCCTTCCGTTCTATCCTATCCGGGTGAAATATGTACAATGTATTTGAATCATCATTTTTGGTTACCATGTTGACAAAGGGAGGATACTGTGTCTTTCCTCCGTCTTGGTCACAGACTTCTTTAAAAGCAGAGTCCCTAGCAAACTTCTATAAGTAATCCTTTTCCTTTCCTCATTCATTCTCTTTCCTTCATCTCTTGAGAAATTTAACCCTCCAGAGTATTGTCTGTAGCTCCATGTTTTGGAGAGTGGGTTGCAGTTGTTAACACACCCTGGCAAAAGCAAGAAAAAAAAAATCAGATTTGGATCATAGCTATTCCTTTTTATAAGGAGTTATTAATACTATTAAAGCAAAAGAGGAGAATATTATTTTTAAAATCATACTTCTTTTAGCTTATAAGATGAGTTTATAAGGTTGTTTATTACTTGTCAGCTGTTTTATCATTATTAGTTTTTAAGTGGCTTGTAAAATGACATTTCCGTAAGTATTTACATATTGAAGATAACTACTAGAAAATCGAACATACATTTTGGGAGAATCTATCAAGTCATATAATTAGTCTAAGACTTTACCTCCCTTCTGCCCGGAGTGGACAATTAATTTCATCATGATGAGACATAATATGTGTAAATTATTTTTGTATGTATATATTTTGCTAGCTAGTGTGTTGAGTATTTGCTAATACCTGAATAGCTGTTTGGAGAGAGCTTATGTTTCCCTAAGCCTGCTCCCTGCCCTTTACAGTTGTACAGGCCCATAGTAGATGAAAACTTACTCACCTAGACTTGAAGCTTCCTGTCACTGATGTCTTGTCACGGCACNTGCAGATAGATGGCTTTTAGGAGATACATTTCTCAAGTCTAGAAGTAGTGACTNGTCCAGTAGTACACGTGCATCTCTCTGTCTGCCTTATGTGCACAGCAAAAGCTCCTTCGTCCTTTTCAGCATGATCAAATCCCTTGCTTTCATCTTTGAGGGAAATCAATCCCCCCCCCGCCACCCCGTGTGTGTGTGTGTGTGTGTGTGTGTGTGTGTTGTCAGATATCTAACTAGGTATTTGGCTACATCTGGACAACAGATTGAAAGGGAGGCGCTCTCCCCAGCTCCACTTCCTTTCCCCTTTTAGAGCTGCTGCAGACCCAGGTTCCATAGGAAAAATTACTCTGGAGTCTGTAGTTTCACAGTTGTGTGGAGGATGACTGTTAGAAAATTCACTGGATTACCCCATGAGATCTTCCTATATGCCTAAAGTATGTATCATTTCATACTCATGTACATCAATTAGTCCCATCCTTCCATCTCTGTAGGACACACTGTATATAAATATTTTGTACATAAGGATCACCAAATACTGTAGTGAGGTAGATCATGGATTGACGGGACCATTCCTCCCTTGCCCTCTCAGGATTGTTGTGGGCCCAGGTTAGAGAATCACATGCCTGGGGGGGCAGGTGTGGCTCACCCATCTTTCAGCATACAGCTCATCTTCCAGTAGAAGCCCATCTCCATGTTAAAGCTCAGAAAATATCACAGTGCCTGTACCCCTGGAGCCAGTTTTCCTAAAGGAAGACTGGTATACCAGANCGTGAACAGCTGCTTCTCTTCCACGCAGAGATGTGGCCCCTGGTGGGCACCAGCGTTATGGAAGCCACTGCCTTCAGAATAACTGCCACAAGACCTTTCTGATGCACAAAGCTTAGACCTGGCGTGAAAGCATCAGCATGCTCAGATAGCCCTATAGAGTTGATGAGAGTGTTTGAACGTCCTTCCTTCTTCATGACTGAGACTTACTCTGCCCTCTCCTAGATACTGTGCAGGAGACAGGAAACATAAGAAATTCTGGACTGAGAGAAGTTTACATGTGTTTTAGTGTTGGGATGATAGACCGAGTGCCTTTTGGAAAGGTAGTTACTGAGTTTGCTTATTTCTCAGTTCCCACACCCCCGCTACTCACTCCATTCCCAGCTAAAAGGCTGAGACACACGNAAAGGAAAGGTACGAAAACTTTCTGAGCATCAGGCTGATCCCACTGGGTAAACCACAGNGCAGCCTTTTGGAANTAACTGACCAGAGAAAAGTACCCAGAACCTCAATGTTCACTGTTTCCTTATTCCCCAATTCTACATCTGACTGTACTTTATACTGTTGTTCAAGATCCTTACGAAGCGAAAGGGCCGGAGATGTAATATTTAAATTAATTTAATGGCAGAACTCGGTTCTGCTCGCTCCTCTTAATCTCTCTCCCATCAGCTTAACAGCAACNACCAAACAATCAGTAGATAGATGAACGAAGGGTCACAAATTTTAAGTCTGTATCCTGGGTACTATTCTAGAAACANCACATGAATCAGAGGTTAAGCTATTTCAGACACATTGTTGCCTTGGAGAGGGTGAAGGAGAGGGCTTGAAGTCATGGGTAGAAAAGAGTGACCTATGAACCAGNCTTGGTTAGCTGTGTCTTGTGGCAATCATTCGGAGCACATTGGCTCAGGTAGTTGGTATGGTGAATGGGTACCATACTAACAGATTTGGAGGCTAAATCCCAATCCCGTTACCCACACTTAGCAGGTGTATGATCTTGGGCAATTCATTTAATTGCCTGCCAATTATAGATTATATGGGGGACGAGCACCGGAAATGGAGTCAGGTGANCTGAACACATGACTCTACACTTTCTTAGCTGGGTGACTTTGGGGAAACCACTTGATCTCTCAAGCCTAAAGCTCCCCAGCCATTAAATGGGAACACTATCTTCACTAACTACCTCATAGAGTTGTAGTGAGACAATATAATCAGATCATTGGATGAAAACACCATAGAAACTGGAAAGCACTGTACAAAAGTAGATCGCTTTTATCAATTCACTAATGTTTCCCACTGCCTCTGAGTCTGTTTTATTCTGACCAATGGTTCATTTTCTGGAGTAGGGCAAATTGGAGCACGGAATGATGGAATTGGAATGATGTAAGGGACTAGAATTGTTTTACTTCAAACATAGAGGNGAGAGGTGGTTGGTGGTGGCAGTGGGTGTTATATTTCAGTGATACAAATGATAGATCATTTTGCTGGGTCACTTTGAAAGTACTTTGGAAAGGGCTGGGAAGTAACTCAGTAAGGTAGTGTGCTTGCCTTGTGTGTACAAAGATCCAGTCCCCAGCATCGCATTAGCTGGGCAGGGTGGCACAGATCTTCAATCCCAGCACTCAAAAGGTGAAGGCAGGAAGATCAAAAGCTCAAATTCATCCTTGGTTACACAGTGAATTTGAGACCAGCCTGGCCTACATGAGATCCTGTCCCAAAAAATAAAAAGCCCTGAAGAAGTGGTCACAATCGTTGGAAATACTGGATCCAAGAGGGGAACTCAAACAGTGACCAAGAATTTATGCAAGAGAACACTGCTGCCTTCCTGNCATCACTAAAGGTGATGGAGGCTAGGACTCAAGNTATTGCTGGCCACCTTGGAGAGCATCTCCTTGGGGCTCCAAGAATTTTCGGGCCTGGCATCTGTGTACCAGGTGCCAGCTCTGATACTGAAAGGGAGAAAGCTCTCTGGAGCAGCAGCTACCTATCACCAGCAACTCAGCCCTGGCCAGTTATTTCTGCCAAGAAAAGCATTGTAGTATGACCTCACAGNGATGGTGTCTCATCAGTCTTTGTATCTTTGGTACCATCTAATAAGATGCCTTGTACATAGTAGGTGCTTTATAAATGTTGCTTGTACATCACTGTCCTCCAACCCTACAAGAATTATATTCTGTTTACAACCATGTGACATATATATGTGTGTGTATATACATATATATACATATGTATATGTATATATATATAATCATACTGATTTGGATGCCAGCTGTATGTGACCTTGGGTAAGATTTTCCATCTATCTTATCTTCATTTCACCTATAAAACAGTGTGTTCTCTAAAGTCCCTTCTAGATCCCAGACATTACAACCCTGTGATTCTCAACGTGGATGGGTAATATATCCACTGCAGCTCCAGNTTTCTCCAGGAATGTTCTGCAGACAGTNGCTTGTTCCTTTTCAGCAGTGTTTAACAATTTCAGAGTAGTTCTGGAAGAGCTGCCTTGTCAGGAAGGCTCCTTCCGGGCTGGGAAGGTAGCTCAGTGGTAGAGCATTCCTAGCATATGGTTCAATCCTTGGCACTTAAAAATAAAAAAACCCTAAAGGTTTGGGGATGCTTCCTTCAAAAACAGAAAGAGTATCTTAATATATATAATATTTTCCTCCTCTGAATCAGAGAGAAAGAAGGGGAGGAAATGCAAAGAAAGAAACTGACCAGTATGTTTTTAATAGGCTTTTATTTAATATCTGTGTATTTCTATTTCCAAGCACATGTTGATTGCATACCAAGAGACAATCAAAAGTGCACTGTGCGTTGAAAGAAACTGGCCCAGGATTTTAAACTTCTGTGGACACAATCTAGATGTGGGNAGACAGAAATTGGCCAATGGAGAAAGGAGATGGATAGAAAGTACACTTCCTGAGTAATTTTACTTTAGTACCAANTGTTAGCCNTGACAATCTTTATTTAAATGATTCTAGGCCAGGCATGGTNATGTACATCTGTGATCCCAGCACTTGGGAGGTGGAGGCAGNAGGATCAGAAAAGTTCAAGGTCATCCTCAGCTACATAGCAAGTTCAAGACCAGCCTGTGACACATGAGACTTTGTCTTAAAATTTAAATAAATAGATAAATGGAATAAATTTGTATCTCTGCTTTCTTTTTAAGAACAAAACTATGTACATGAAAAAGCGTATTTGTATTTTAAGTAAGCCTTTACCTTGTTTCATGATTTTTTTTTTCTTTCAGAAAACAAGCAGCATTTTTCATTGCACATAAAAATGTAAAATACTTGCATGCCACTAGTCATAATGGCGTACTGGTTCTATGCCTGTCAAGTGTGACCTTATGTGTATTATTACCTATATTGTGTTGAGACTAAGGGACATAATATGCTTGTAAACTTGTAAACTTTATTGGTAACACTTGTTTAGCTAAGCAGATTCTGAAAAGCCACATGGCTTAATTTTTCATTTGATACTTTTGGATCAAAGCTAGATGATTGGTTAATTCACTAGGAAACTAAAGACTAACTTGCTTTTTAAATGTGAAGTTAAACATCTTGTGAAAAGTAAGTGTGAAATAAAGGAAAATGTATGAATTTTAAACTAATTTTATCCTCATAATGAGGAACCCCATTGGCCCAAAAAGATGTAATATGAGGCCCTTGGGAATTAGCCACCAAAAGCTAATGTTGAGATTAAATATAAACTTTCAATTAATCAAGATCTTTGTGTTTTCAAAGATGTCATGTCTTCATTTGTGTCTGGAATGATAGTTGTAAATGAACTTGTAAAAAATGAGAGGGGGGTCAATAAACTTAACTCTAAACATAAAAGCCTGGTTCCTGGCTACTCTTAGAGTCTCTTCAAGATAAATGCCTGACACTACGTTCTTGCTTAAGAACGTTTGCAGAAAGAACAATGACACCTTAGTACTGAAAAGGACACAACCACAGTAGCCAGAGGAGAAATGGAAACGTTGAAAGCAGAAGACTCACATGTGGTTAAAGTTGAAGTCTGTTAGGATAATGGGGAACAGGAACACAGACAGTTACANGTAGCTGTGCATACCTTCTGCCAGCTAACACTAAAAATAACCAAATTCCTGAATAAAGATTTGACCTCGAATAACAGAAAAGCCCACACGTCCTGCTTCCCCACTGAGCTCTGGCTCAGCTTGGTGATCCCCAAATTTAATCGTTTAGGCCGATGANAGTCTGAGAAGCAGAGAGGGCCTACATCTAGTCTGTATTTGCTGCTGCTCACCTCCATGAGGAAATACATTGCTCTATTGTTTTGCTTAAAGAATTCTCCTTTGCAGGGGCTAGGGGCGTAGTTTGGTTGGTAGAGCAGAGGAAGCCTTGGGTTCCATCCCTGGCGTCACATAAAACCCTGTGTGGTGGTGTGTACCTGTAAGCCTGGCATTCAGGAGGTAAAGGCAGGAAGATCAGGAGTTCAAGGTTATTCTTAGCTACACAGTAAGTTTGAGGTCAGTTTGAATTATGAGACCCTGTCCTTTTCAGTCTGTGGCATTGTGGTTAGTAGAGATTACAAGTATACACGCTGAGTCACCCTTGTCTAGTTTAAACTTCATAACCATTAGTTTAGATGGATAGAGAGATAGACAGATAGATAGATAGACAGACAGACAGACAGACAGACAGACAGACAGATAGATAGATAGATAGGTAGATGATAGATTAGATATAGATAATTAATACATTTTATATATTATATTTATATATTATATGTAAATATATGTTTTATATAAGTATATAATATATTTTTATATTTATGTAATATATTTATATATTATATAAAATTAATCCAGTGTCTTCATCTATAACACAGGAACAATGAATGATAATATGCCAGAGTAGAACAAAATAAGGGTTAATATGTAAAATACAGGGAATGATGCTTGGCCCATAGAAGGCACTTCTGAATTACAGCCCTAACTACTACCCTTTAAAAAAAAGTGTATGAGTATTTTGTCTGCACCTAAGTGTGTATACCCTGGTGCCTGTGGAGACAGGAAGATGGTACCATGTCCCCTGGAACTCAAGTTACAGGTGATTAAAACCTGCTGTGTGGGTTCTGGGAATCTAACCCAGGTCCTCTGAAAGAACAGTTAGTGCTTTTAGCCACTGAGCCATCTCTGCAGCCCCTGACTCCCACACTAGGGCTTCTTTTCAAGATTTCTTAAAAACTATGTGTAGAGATGTGTTTGTGTATAGGTATGTACACATAAGTACATATGTCCATGTGTAAAATACAGGGAATAGTTGTTGGCCTATAGAAAGCAATTATGGATGACAACCCTAACTACTACTCCTTTCTTAAAAAAAAAATGTGTGTGTGTATTTTGTCTGCTCACAGGTGTCCATGGGGGGCAGAAGAAATCATCAGGTCCTCTGCAGCTGGAGTTACAGGCAGCTGTGAGCAACCTGATGTGAGTATTGAGAACTGAGTTTGGTTCCTCAGCAAGGGTACTGCCCCTCTTAAAAGATGAGCCGTCTGTTCGGCCAACAACTTTAACTTCTAAGTGAATATCCACGGATCTTAATGCTGACACAACTCCCCATGCTAACAAGGTCCAAAGTGTAAATAGAGCCCTGAGTGGTGGGACACACATGTAGTCTCAGCACCAGGGAGACAGAGGCAGAAGAATAGTTTCAAGTTCAAGGCCTCACTGATCTGTATAGCAAGTTCCGGGTCAGCCAGCACTACATGGTGAGGCCTTGTCTTTTAAAGGAAGAGAGAGGGAGCTGCAGAGATAAGTCAAAGGTTAAGAGCACTGGCTGCTCTTCCAGAGGACCGGGGTTCAATTCCCAGCACCCACATGGTGGCTCACAGTCAATCATCTGTAACACCGGTTCCAGGAGATCTGACACCTTCTTACTGACTTCTGCAGGGACCAGACATGCACATGGTGTACAGATATACAAATAGGCAAAACACCCATATACATAATCAAATAAAATTGGGCTGGAGAGATGGCTCAGTGATTAAGACTGCTCTTACTGCAGAGGACCCAGGTTTGGTTCCTAGCACCCACCTGGCGGCTCACAGCAGCCTTTAACTCTAATTCCAGGGAATCCAATGCCCTCTTCTGGCCTCTGCATGTTCCTGTATACATGTGACACATAAATTCTTTCAGTCACACATGCACATAAATAAATCTGTTCTTAAAAGTTAAAAAGGACCAAAAGAGTCTTGTTTAATTTTTATTTATTTTTATTTTATGTGCATTGGTGTTATGCCTGCATGTATGTCTGTGTGAGAGTGTCGAGGCTCCTACAACTGGCATTATAGACAGCAGTGAGCTGCCATGTGGGTGCTGGGAATTGAACCCAGGTCCTCTGGAAGAGCAATCAGTGCTCTTAACCGCTGATCCATCTCTCCATGTCCGGCTTTTTATTTCTTTAAAACATGTCCCGCTTTTTATTTCTTTAAAACATATGTCGGTACTGTTCACTCCTTATCCTATGCAGAGAGGCCTCCCCGCAATAGCTCCAAGAATTGCATACAAGCAAGATGGAGCTGATTCGGGAGTTGCTCTCAGCCATCCTCTCACCTGACTGGGCTCCCGCTCACTCCCCTATGCTTGACCTGTGTTTCCTTGCTGTTTTCTAGACACTAGCTTTTGGATTTGGCAGTTAACTCTTTTTTTTTTTTTNAGATTTATTTATTATGTATACAGAAGAGGGCGCCAGATCTCATTACAGATGGTTGTGAGCCACCATGTGGTTGCTGGGAATTGAACTCAGNACCTCTGGATGAGCAGTCAGTGCTCTTAAGCTCTGAGCCACCTCTCCAGCCCCTCTTTCCCACCATGTGGTTGCTGGGAATTGAACTCAGGACCTCTGGTAGAACAGTCAGTGCTCTTAACCTCTGAGCCACCTCTCCAGCCCTCGGCAGTTAACTCTTAATTGACTCCTTGACTTAGAGATATCTTATGTTTGGACTTTGTTAAGGAATGNCCCCTCCTTTATGGACTGTTTGATAGTTCAGCCTTTTTCTAGGACTAAAAGAAGTGGTATCCCATACTCTGTCTTCATTCTTTGGCTACCAACCTAGAAACCACGTTGTGGAAGTTTGATTCATTTAGCCAATGACATTTGGGGTGACCAGCCCTGTGGGCGTGGTTTTCTCTGGGTACATGATGGGATAAAAACTGAGGAGAGGGGCCAAGCTTTCTCTCTTGGGTGGTTGGAGCAGGAGCAAGCGGTGGAGAAGCATGGTTTGCAGTTGGTCCTCATCACCCTTGGGCAGAATGGCAGGACAGTGGTAGCTGGATCAGCAGCAGCGGCGTCTACTTTGTTCTGTATTCATGAGTGTGTTATTCTCATTGCACCCCTTAATAAATTATTGACCAGATTTTTGTGGGTTATCACTTTAAACCTATTATTTTGCATGCTAATAAAAAGAGAAACATGATAGACCAGATGCCCATAGTCTCTTGTCCTTATGCCCAAGGCCTCGGTGAGGACCAGATGAATAGGTAATTGAATAATGTTAGGCTAGGTAATAGATGATGGAGGAAGAGCACACAGGTCCTTGGCTTGACAAGTAGGAAGGGGATTCTCCAAATTTTAGACTCCTGGACTTATCAGTCCTGAGCAAACTTTAGAAAACTGTAGTATCCAATATAATAATGGCTTGTAAGCATATGGAAATAAAGCACGGATCTATCTTTAAGAGCTAGCCTGGGATTTATTGGGCATAGATGATAGGAAATCTTGAGAGTAAGGTCAAGAGAACATGCTAGGCTGGTGCAGTTACTCATGTCTATAATCCCAGTGCTTCAAAGGAGAAGGAAGAGAGATCAGGAGACCAAGACCAGGCTTGGCTACATAATGAATTCAAGGCCAGCACTGAGGCAGGAGGATTGCCTTGTGTTTGGGACTAGCCTGGTCTATATTATGAGTTTCCAGGTCAGCAAGGGCTACATAGCAAGCTCATGTCTCAAGAAAACAAAAATAGGGACTAGGAAGATGGACCAATGAGTAAAGTGCTTGCGGCAGAGGGTCTGCATGCGTTTGGCCCCTTGGCAGCCACCTAAAACCCAGGCATGATGGTATATAGGTATCTGCAAACCCAACGCTGGCTGTGGTTCCTGGGGCACACTGGCCAGCCAGTCTAACTGAAAACAGCAAGATTCAGTGAGATACTATGTCTCAAAAAATAAGGGAGAGAATAATAGAGGAAAACACTGGCTGTCAACCTCTGGCCTCCACATATTCATGAACACACTTGTGCATGCACACACACACACACACACACACACACAAAGAGAGAGGGGCGGGGTTCTCATTAGCACGTATAAACTTGGTAGTTTAGTTCATTAAAAGCTTACTGTGAACAGTCCTTGCCTGCCAGCAAGCTATTTCTGTTGTAAGTGGTCTTAGACAAAGAGTCGTAGTATTTGGCAAACAAATCAGCACCTTGGCCTTGGCCCCTCCCACCCTTGGATCTCCTTTTCAGTATGATTTCTGCTACACTTGAACCTTTGCATGACCAGTGTTTACATCTTCCCAAAGTTATCCTTTTTCTTCCTTACCCTTCCTCCTCCCCACTTCCTGTCTTTTCTGAGATAGGGTCTCAATTGGTCCAGGCTGGTCTTGAACTCCNTGAGTAACTGAGAATGACCTTGTGTTCCTGATCTTCCTGCCTCTAGCTCCCTCCAGTTTGGGGATCACAGGCATGCAACCTCTCCAGCCGCCTGGAGAATGACTTTGGTTCTTGGTCCTCTGGCATTTGCAGAATTAGCAGAGCCTGGATAGGACAGGGATGTGAGGAAAGTTAATTTCAGCTGCTGATGTTGGAGGAGTGGAAGGAATAAATGGCATTTGAGTTGGATGGTGAAACATAAGAAATCGCTTAGCAAGTAGACACAGGGTGATGGAGAGGGACATTTCAGGACAGAAAGTTTCTGGGAAACCTTTCCATACAGTTGTGAATACCAGCCACGGTGCTTGTCTCCTCTGACTTTTTCCTAC
>LZPO01117049.1:193421-210067 GCA_001675575.1 Neotoma lepida
AAAATTTAATTGGGAGCAAGCCTACTCTTCCCTTGTCATTTATTCAATAATATTTTCTTTGGTGACATAAATAATTACCAACATATAGAGGATCCTCTAACAATTGTGCAGAAGGGACAATTGTTAGAGGGCATAGATGACCAAGTTAATGTGTCTCCTCTCAATTCCAGCCACCTCAGTCAACCCTTGCTCTCCATTTGTTCCTACAGATGTGGTAAAAGGTGAGAAGATTCTTCCAGTGTTTGATGAGCCACCCAATCCAACCAACGTTGAAGAGAGTTTAAAGAGAATTAAGGAAAATGATTCCCGTCTTGTTGAAGTTAATTTGAATAATATAAAAGTAAGTATGGTAAGCATGTAATATACATATGTATCAACATCAACACATGATGTTTGCTGTGAGTCAGCTGAACCCAGGTCAGTGATATGGCGGTTCTGATGTGTAGTCTTAACTTCTGCTTTAAGGTGAAGTATACTAACAGTTTACCAACATAGATTCCTTCAAAGTTTATACATTCAACTATTTTAGAAAATATTTTGTTACTTGCTTTTTAAAGAGTTTATCATATAAGAATGTGGCCCTACACATTGTCAGTAAGTTACTCTAATTTTTAAAGTACTGCCCACTTTTAAGAACTTTAGCCTTTGGTTTTTATTTTAATCGAGTTTATTAAGGTATTTTTAATATAGTTAAGTAAAATTCTTTTAATGTACAGTCCTGGGATGTAAAGCTGTGAAATACCACTGACAAGCTGTAAAACAAAAACTGAATGCCTGACTGACTGATGTAAAGCCCACCTNTGACGTCAGAAGCTCTTCAGACCCCTTTGTTATTCTCCGTCCATCTTGCCCTCACAGCTCTTCATTTTGCCTTCTCCAGCTTTGTAAATGCAATCAGGTTTGCAGCTCTTTGAGTCTTCCCTTTGGGATAATGCATTTGAGACTCACCCGTGTTGTGTAGGTGCCGCTAGTCTGTTCTTTTTCACTGTGGAATCGTTCTCTCCTAGGACATGCTGTGGTTTGTTCATCCATGAGTCAAATAGTTGACAAATGGGTTTTTATAAAACTAAACATTCCAGTTTAGAATGGTTATGTGTCAAGCGGCTGCACACATTTACATGTGAGGCCTTTTAAAAATATAGATTTTTGTTTCTCTTGCCCAAATGCCTAGAAATTGGCTTTCTGGGATCTGTTTGTTGTTTTTTCAAATTATTATTACTGTTTGTTTGTTTGTTTATTTTGAGACAGGGTCTCTCTCTGTAGTCCTTGCCATCTTAGAACTTGCTTTGTAGACTAGGCTGTTTGTTTGCATACTTCCTGAATACGTTTTTAAGCAAACAGTAAGTATAAATGTATTTGATTGATGGATTGAACTTCCTGAAAACTAAAATATTAATGGTGTCTCACATTTTTGTCTTTCAAGAATATCCCAATTCCAACTCTAAAAGATTTTGCAAAGGCTTTGGAAACCAACACACACGTGAAACATTTCAGTCTTGCAGCCACCAGGAGCAATGACCCCGTGGCTGTCGTAAGTATGCTGTGATTGATAACGTTAGTAATTCCCAACTGATGTCTACAGAACCGTGTTATAGTGAGGTTAAACTCATTTGTTTTCTGAGACTGTGTCTCTCATAGCCCAGGCTGGTCTTGAACTCCATGTGTAGTGAAAGATGATCTTGAACTCCCTAGTTCTCCTGCCTCTACTTCCCAAATGCTGGAATTATAGGCCTGAACCACTGTACCCTCTTACACTGTGACTTCTTTTACATTCATTCATTTATTGATTTATTTGATGCATGCGTGCGTGTATGTGGAGGTCAGAGGACACTTGCAAGAGTCGGTTCTCTCCTTCCACCACATGTATCCCAGGCATGGAATTCAAGTAGTCAGGCTTCATGGCAGTGCCCTGATCCATCAAGCCATCTCATTGGCCCAAACTGTGATATATATATATGGTTTATTCTCTTTTTTTTCACCTGGCATTTTACCTCACTATTCGGTATTATATTATGTACCCTTTTGTGTTTTTAAAAATAAATCTGTATTTATTGTTTATTTTATATATGTTTTTCCTCTTTGGGGGCAGGAAAGAGGTAGGTTACTCACTGGGTAACCTCGCGTCAAATTCATGATCTTAGTGCCTTGGCCTCCTCATTTTTTTAAGCATAAATGGTGCTTAGAAATATGACTGAATGGTAAAGTACTGGCCTATTGCATGTGAGTCCCTGTCTTCAATCTCCAGCACCACCAAAAGAAAGAAAGAATTAGCTTGATTCTGACTTTTCATTCAGCTGTATGTGTTGGAGCTCTTTTTGTGTCAGTATATCCTTGTGGCAGCATATCCTGCCATATCCTTGACATCTGTCAGTACAGGGTCCCATTTAGGAGTCTGTGATTTGGAGTTTGTATCAAATGCTTTCTCTGGAGAGGAGTATGTGGTGTTTGTTCTTTTAAAACCGACACTGACTTATGTGTATTGAACCAGCCTTGCATTCCTTGGGAAAATCACATCGATTATAAGAACCTTTTCCTTCACGTAGCTTTGGAGCAGTCACTCCTTTTGGTTCTCCTCCAGCTTCACTAGTTCCAGGTTCCCACACACATTCTTCCTCTGAGCATTGGAGTGGTCCAAGGCTTTCTTCTCACCTTCACCACTGCCTGGACAAGCTCATCATTTCAATGCTGTAGGTTGTTTGGACATGCTGGTGACTCCAGTGCCATCGTCCCCTTTGTACCTGTCTCCCTTACTCTGCACTGACCCCCAGCTACCTACTAAGTAGTGTACCTGGATTTCTAATGGACATTTCATATCAGAGACTCGGACTGAACTCCTGACCTCTGTCCCATGCCTGCTTTTTTCTGTCTTTATCACTAAATGGCAGCATCAGCCTGCTTTCCCTGATAGACAGGAAACAAATTAAAGCAACCACTCTTAACTTCCCTTTCTTACAGCCTTAAAGCATATATTCAATAGTCCTGGCTTCAAAATATTTTTAGAATGCAGGATAGTTGTGCTGGCTCACACAGGTAATCCTAGTATTCAAGAGGTAGAGGCAGGAGGATTGCCATAAGTTTGAGTCCACCCTGGTTTACATAGCAGTCTCCAGGCCATTTTGGGCCACATGAGATCTTATCTTAAAAAAAGAGAAACATGGTGAGATAAATCAGTGAGTAAAGTCACATGCTACACAGGCCTGACAACTTTAGTTCAATCCTTAGAACCCATGTAAAGGCAGAAAGAGAAAACTGACTCCACAAAGTTGGCCCCTAACTTCCTCATGCACACCACAATGCATATGCATCTTACACACATCATACAGACACAATCAAAACTTTTTAATGGGCTAGATCCGGGTGCAGTGGTGCACACCTTTAACTCCAGCAGTCTGGAAGTGGAAGCAGGCCAATCTCTGTGAGTTCCAGGTCGGACAATACTACATTGTGAAGCCTGTCTCAAAGGGGGATGGGAAGGGCCAGAGATGGCACTCACTTAGTGGAGTGCTTACTCAGCATTTCCAAAGTCCTGGATTTATCCCCAGCACTGCACAGACTGAATGTGGTAGAGCATACCTATAATCCCAGCATTCAGGAAGTAGAGCCAGAAAGATCAGACGTTCAAGGCCATCTTCAGCTCCATAGAGAGTTTGAGGCCAGCCTGGGATTCATAAGGCTGGCCTGGGATGCCTGAGACCCTGCCTTTTTTTATTAAAAAAAAAAGAGGGGTGATAATTTCAGAATCCAACCATTTCTCACATTTTGTTACTCCTGCCTTGATGCAGTCTTCTCTTTTCTGGATCATCGCAGTTGCCTCTTCAGTGAGCCACCTCTGTCTTACCCACTCTCAAACCCTAAGAGATATTAGTGAATTAGTTCCTTACGGAAACTGAGAGGAAGTATGAGAGGAGATACAGAGTAGAGAATGAGTGAACATGAAATATGAAGAGCACTAAAGGCTGCTCTTCCAGAGGTCCTGAGTTCAATTCCCAGCAACCACATGGTGGCTCACAACCATCTGTAATGAGATCTAGTGCCTTCTTCGGGTATAAAAAGTATACATGAAGATAGAGCACTCATATATAAAATAAATAAATCTTAAAATATATATATAATTTTTTAAATAGTTATATATGATAATGTACATGGGATAAGTAAATACATGTGAGACCTGAGCAGTAATGTAACAAGCTGAAAAATGTAAAGAGAAACTTAAGAAAGTTCAATTTATGAATTTACTTATGGCATGTGCAGTGAAAAATAGATGCTATCAAAATTTAATCTCCAAATATTTTCTCTGAATTTCTAGGCATTTGCAGATATGCTGAAAGTGAACAAAACTTTGAAGAGTTTAAATGTGGAGTCCAATTTCATCACAGGCACTGGGATTTTGGCACTGATTGATGCTTTGAGAGACAATGAGACCCTGACAGAGCTCAAGATTGACAATCAGGTTGGTGTGCTACAGTGACAATTCGGAGGAAACTGCAGTCCTCACTGTCAGGAGGGCTTGCAAGAAGGGCTATAGCCCTCTGGGAAGGATGGTGGTGGAAAGGAGGTGATGAGAATTTGGGGATCTAGAATATTAATATATACCAGGTAAATATATAGCAAGTCTCTTTAAGTCAATTTAAGGAGTTAGATAGGTGGCTGGTGTGAACTGCGAAGACTTTTACATATGTCTTAGCCCACTTTTCCCCAGCTCTTTGAGAGAGCCACACAATAGGTAAACCTTCTGTATCTGTAGTAGGTTACAGCCCCAATTACAGAGAATATGAGTAGAGTTGATTGCNTGAAAGGAGAGAAATAGTGCTGAAGAGATGCCTCAGAGGATGAGAGCGCTTGCTGTGATTTCAAGAGGAACTGAGTTCAGTCTGCAGCACCTGTGTGAAAAACTTTGGCCACAGCCACATCTGCCTGAAACACCTCCAGCATTGGGGGTCAGGGAAAAGCAGATCCCAGGAGCTTGACAGCCAAAACAGCAGCGTCAGGTCCAATGAGAGAAACATCCCAGTACCTAGGTTGCTCTGAGGGCACCATCTTCATCAGACAAGTACAATGCTAATACTTTACTTTTGTGGGGCCACCTATTCCTAGACACACTTTTTTTATGTTTTTCTATTTTATGGTCATGTGCATACATGTGTATGCATGTGGAGGCCAGAGGTGTTGGATTCCCTGGAGCTGGAGTTGCAGATGGTGGTGAGCCACCTGATGTGGGTGCCGGAACCTGAACCTGGGTCCTCTGGAAAAGCAGCAAGTGTTCTTAGCTGCTAAGCCATCTCACCGGTCCCCCAGACAAACTTTTTAAGAGTGGAAAATATACATATTAGAAATATTTCCATAAAGAGCAACTATTCATTTTTTATTTGAAAAATGGTTCTAGGGGCTGGGAAGATGGCTCAATGGTGAAGTACCTGCTGTATAATCATGTGGACCTGAGTTTGGATCCCCGGCACTCACAAAAAAGCAGGGCACGACAATGGACATCTTGAACCCCATCTTTATAGAGGAAAAAACAGGCAGACCCCACAGGCTTACTGGCCAGCCAGCATAGCCAAGACAGTGAGCTTCCAGTTCAGTGAGAAGCCCTGTCTCAAAAACTAAGGTGGAGAATGACAGAGGAAACTAGTCAGTGTCCACCTCTGGCTACCACACACGCACAGGCAAATGCTTGCACATATACTACACCACATACACACAAAAAACTTCAGTTATTTGAAAAGATATTTGACAAATGATTCCCTGAGTCCTTCAAAATAAATAAATTTTGTAGACTGTGAAGATAGAAAAGAGATTTGGTTACATCTAAAAATTGAACCAAAATNTTTCTTAATCTATGATCTCAAATTTTTAATTGAGATGTAACTCAGTATGTGATGTTTCGTGACTGGCTTCTTCAACCTAGGATAAAGTCCTGGAGGTCCATCCATGTCACAGTACATGGCGAAATAATAGTCTGTCACATTGTAGAGTTTCTACTTTTGGGCTGTTAAAATAATGCTGCAGAGCTGGAGAGATGGCTCAGCAGTTAAGAGCCCTTATTGCTCTTGGAGAGGATCCAGGTTCAGTTCCCAGCATCCAGATGGTGGCTCACAATCATCTCGAACTCCAGTTCCAGAGACTGATTCCTCTTCTGACCTTCGTGGGCACCAGGCGTGTACACGGTGCACATAAATACATACATACATACATACAGGGAAAACACTTATACATTCATATGCANGAAGCTTTTGAAAAATCTAAAAAAAGTTAAGAAAAATAATGCTCCTGTGAATATTCACATCTAAGGGGTTTTTGTTTTTTGGGTTTTTGGTTGGTTGGTTGGTTTGGTTTGGTTTGTTTGTTTGTTTGTTTTTCGAGACAGGGTTTCTCTGTGTAGCGTGTTGGAACTCACTATATAGACCAGGCTGGCCTTGAACTCACTGAGATCTGTCTGCCTCTGCCTCTGCTTCCCAAGTGCTGGGATTAAAGACGTGCACCACCACTGGCCTGCCACATCTAAGTGTTTTATGAACATACATGTTTATTTCTTGGGGCTTACACCTACAAGTAGAACTACTAGATGGTAAGATAATTGTGTTTTTCGAGCAATTACCAAGGGCCCACTTTGCTATATTCTTGATAGCCACTTAAACAAATAGAAGGGTCACACTGTATTGTGCCCAGACTGTTCTTGGTCTAGGGTCAAGCATTTCTCCCACCTCCCCCTGCCCAGTACCTGGGATTGTAGGTGCCCACTACCATGCCTTCTGCTTGTTCATCTTCTTGTTTGGTTAGTTGTTGGTTCAGTTTGCTGGGGCCAAGGTTGACACAATCTCATGTAACCCAGGCTACCCTCAAACCTCTCTGTATGAGAAGATGACATTAAATGTGTGCTTTCAGCTCCCAGTACTGGGGTCACAGGTGTGCACCTCCACACCTAGTGTAGTAGGCAGTGCTGGGGATTGAACCCAGAGCTTCATGAATGCAAGGCCAGCACCAGCTGAGCTAATTCCTCAACCTTTCTGTCCTTTTCATCAGTATGAGGTGGCACTCATGGTATCCACATTGTTTTTTGTTTCTATATGAGCTTTTGGTTGAACTTTTAAAAATATGTTTCTTGTAGAAATTGGGAAAACTTAAGAGACCAACAGAATCAGCATGGGACTGAGTCTTAAATTTTTTTCCCTAAAAATATTTTGATCTGGTTTATTAATACCATTCTTTGTTTCTGATCCTTCCAGAGACAGCAGTTGGGCACAGCTGTAGAATTAGAAATGGCCAAGATGCTTGAAGAAAATACGAATATCCTTAAATTTGGGTATCAGTTCACGCAGCAGGGACCCCGAACCAGGGCAGCCAATGCTATAACGAAAAACAACGACTTAGGTAAGGTGTATGCAATACTCAGTCGTCTCCAAATATACCACCAAGCTGTTTTTAGAAATAAATTTTTTTTTCTTTTTTTTTTCTTTTCGAGACAAGGTTTCTCTGAGTAGCTTTGTGCCTTTCCTGGAACTCACTCGGTAACACCTGTCTCTTATACACATCTAGATGTGTATAAGAGACAGGATTAAAGGCGTGCGCCAAGAAATAAATTTTAACNTGGAAGAATAACCTGTTCTTGGTGTCCAGTGCTGCTTGGTCCTTTATTCAGTGAGTCAAAGCTGTGCCAGGGTGTAGTGGTCTTCCTGTCCATGCTGAACTGTGTCTTTGATAAGCACATGCTAGCTTTAAGTGACGTTTTCCAGGACAGATGTTTTGTTCTTGGTTGCCACTTACTCCTTGTGCTTTGAAACAGAGTTCAACACCACCAGAAAGCATTCTGCCTATTTACCAAGCAGATCCAGACAGGAATTCAGCTTTATATTATGAGATATCAAATAAGTATAGTTTAACTCCCTAGCCGCTCTGATATGTGCAGTGCCCTTTTCCTGCACTCACCTGCCTCAGTGATCCCATTCTCTACTGTTCCTTTTACTGCTGAGTCTTGTGGTCTCTGATTGAAATGAACTCTCTAGTCCTGGATGAGTTAATAAATACTGTGCTCGTAATTTTGTTTCTCTGTGTTTCCAGAAAGTGACTCTCTTTTTAAGTTATGCAATTTATCACTAAAATGTTTTACAAGATTCATTGTAGGCAAGAAGTAAAACTACGTCCTCTCAACAGGGGTGGTGTTTCCGAGCAATATGGTTCTTTTAAGTTTCAGCCACATTTGCATATGCTGCTGTAGTTTCATTCCTTTAATCTAGTTATGTTGTAGAATATTATTTTAAGGTGTGTTACTTTTGTTTATGTTGCATTTGTCTAACTCTGTGAAGCTGTGTTACTGTGCCTGTGTAAAACACCTGATGGTCTAATAAAGAGCTGAATGACCAATAGCAAGGCAGGAGTTGGATAGGCAGGGTTGGCAGGCAGGAAGAATTAAGAGAAGGAAAAATCTGGGAGAAGAAAGATCAAGGAACAAGAAAAGAAGGAGGACTTCAGGGGCCAGCCACGGAGTAAGAAGGAAAGAAAGGGGATAAATAATAAAAGGGATATAAAGAATAATAGATAAAAACCCAGAGGCAAAAGGTAGAAGGGATAATTTAAAGTTAAGTGAAGCTAGCTAGAAACAAGCCAAGCTAATGCCAGGCATTCATAAGTAAGAATAAGCCTCTGTGTGATTTATTTGGGAGCTGGGTGGTGGGCCCCCCCAAAAGAGCAAAAACAAAACAACAAGTGACAATAANATTCCTGGAGGGGGTACTGCATGTACAGAGGGTTGGATGTGAGAGCAAGCAGCTCTACAATAAACTTTCCTTGCATACTTGTTTGAATAAATACAGATTTTTAAAGTGATATCACTGGTAGGGAAGAGAGGGGATTGATAGGAATGGGGGAGACACAAGAAGGGTCGGGTGGGAATAATCAGAACGCATTGCATGCAGGTATGAACAGGAAGTGAGGCCAACACTTTAGGAAGATGGGTGGGGAAAACGGAGCAAGGGGTTAATAGAAGATGCTAAACTACATGATAAAGAACTTAGTTGTTTTGTTTTNTTGTGTTTTATGTTGGAGGCATTTGGGAGCTAGTATAGGCTATATGATTATCACAACACTTTAAAAGAAAAAAATAACATTATTGTTTTGTAGACTGAAAGTGAGGTTAGTTAAGACTTATCAACAAGTGGCTACCAGTGAAGGATCCAGAATTTTTACTCATGAAGTAGGTTTTGGGAAAAAGATTGGATCAGGTAGATAACAAAGAATAATCAAGACTNGCGCTCTGCCCTTTGCCCTCTGCCTTGTACACACAGCAGCTGCCTCAGATCTGCTCCCAGCTTCATTCTCTTCCGGTGCACCGTGGTNTCTGCTGATAGACTGAGGCAGAGAGCCTTGGAACTGTGCTTTCTAACCCAGGGATCCCAGCAGCCTGACCTGACAGTCTCCTGGCAAATAACTCTCCTTCAGCTTGCAAATGGGCTATATCAGATCTTTGTCCTCATTTTTATAATATCTTCTCATTGTCTTCTTACTCTCAGCTGTCTATTGAAATACTTCTGTCTACTTGCCATCTCTCCAGCTGAGAAGTGTCCCAGCTATAACAGAAAAGAGGTTGTATGTACACATACAATAGTCACTTCTACACTGAGCTGTCAATCTGTACACTAGCTAACTGCATAATCAGCTTCCTGTAGAGTTCTGTTTGCTGTGCTCTGTCCTGTAGGTCCTCTCTGTAACGCCTTTAACATTTTTTAAACGTGCATTTTAACATCTGAAATGGATTGCCAAAACCAGCCAAACCCTGCCCTAAGACTTGCCTGATGTTTCCCTTTTCAATGTATATTTGTATCTGTATTTCTTTCTGGTCTCCTTGGCTTTTTTTCTCCCTTAATTTTTCAGTAGACACTTGAAACTTGTCTCTCATTACTATAGGTTAGATCAGAGTCAGGAAAAAGTGAATAAGTAAGCATAGTTTATGGAGACTGTAGCCTTTGCTTTTATTTTCTAACTCTACTCAGCCAGTGACTGGACAGTCCTTCTATACACCAGCAGCTAACAGTCAGAATAGCATGGGAGCAGCCATTGCTGTGGCTGGGTAGGAGCCAGCACACTCTTGACTAGCTCCTCAGACAGCCAATCCAGGCTAGAAAGAGGCGGTGCCTTGTGACTGCCTTCCAGAGGGAAAGTGGGGAGTCAGCAATCAGAGTCTGAGTGCAAAGCAGCAAAACCAATAGCTCAGGAGTGCAGATCCTCATGGTAGCCAAGTTGCTTTTTCCTCACTAGAAACATGGCTGACCAGTGCCTCAGGGCCAGCGTGTAGTCTCACAGTGGTGGATGGAGAGGAGTCCTCTCTACTAAACACTTGCTGTGTTCTCAGCACTGCTCTGTGTAGCACGTTATCACCANGAGCTGTGAGAATTAGATACCATTATTCCCCTGCTACAGAGGAAAGTTGAGGCTCAGAGAGGCTGACTGCCACAGCACTCCCCCCAGAACAGTGGCAGAGCTGTGGTTATGTCCCTCACTGACTCTCTTTGAATAGTTGTCAGCCATAGTGTTGAGTACTGACGTGGTGGCTCTTGGTAAATGCCTTTGGTGACTGCTAGTCAAAAGAGCATGGTAGCTGAAGACCTTACTTGCTACTGGTGAGCTCAGCGATGGTCTAATGTCCATGAAAAGGCTGAGCATCGTCAGGCATGTATATCTTGTTTGCTCATCTGGACTAGTTGGCTAGCCACTTTCTGCAGCCAGCATTTATAGTACCCAGAAGGAAAATTTGTAAAGAGAAGGGAAATTTGGAAAACAGTTCTAAGCCAGTTATTAGAAATGATGAAAGTATTTTTATAGATTCCTTCAGTGTAAGGAAATATGTTGTATCTAACCAGGGAAACATGCAAATACTTTTAATAAAACTTTTTAAATTTTATTTTGTGTATTGGTGTTTTGCCTGCATGTATGTCTTTGTACCATGTTGTGCTTAGTACCTATGGAGGCCAGAAGTAGATGTCAGACCCTTTGGAACTGGAGTTATAGACAGTTNTGAACTGCCATGTGGGTGCTGGGAATCGAACCTAGGTCCTCTGGAAGAGCATTGAGCCATTTCGCCAGCCATTTCTTAGCCACAGCTTGCCAGTGTCATTGTAAACGTTTTTGTATTAACTGATCACTTCTCTAAACTTAGGCATACTTTTTTTTCTATAAGTAAATGACTTGAAAATTGAGTGCTGAATACTCACTGGACACTGCGCTTTAGGTTTCTAACCAGCTGTTATGGAAGCACCTTATCGTAAGATACATAGCTCTTGTTTAGAAACCTCTTGAGTTTCATAAAGCAATGACAATGGCAGGTGACCGAGCCTTCTTTATTAATGGTCATATGAATCAGAAGTACTCAGTTCACTTTTATGAGACGTTAACTGCATTATATAGAAACTTGTTACAAGCAAGTTAACATTTTATAAACCAATAGGGATTCATAACAGGCTTTTTTTTCCCCCACAGTGCGCAAGAGGCGAATTGAAGGAGACCACCAGTAAGAGTGCCGAGGGTAATCTTTGGAAGCCTGCACACAGATCACCAAAGGCTCCTGGTGGTGACAGCAGCTGTAAAAAGTTCCTGGGTAGAAGGGAAAAGACTGGAAATCTTTTTTAACTATATGCATTATTTTCCTAGCTTAAGGTATTATGTTTGATTTGTAAAATCAGTAATGGGTAGTATTTTATATTTGTAGCCTTTCTACTGAAATTGTTTTAATTTAGCTTAATTGAATGGTTTATAATTTTTAGATAAAAATGCAGTTGTAGAAAGTTTCAGAAGTCATGTATGTAAGAATGATTTGAACACCTTGAGGACCAATCTTTTTTAAATCCAAAAGGGACAGTGCTGACTCGCTGTTACTGTTGCTCCTTGTACATAAAGGATAAGGCACATGGCGGTTTCCTTTTTAAAAATCCATGAATTTGGCAAGAGTTTGCTTTTTCCTTATTAGGGAAATAAAATTTCAGAATTTTAAAAGATGGCTCAGAATTTGAAATATCTACATAAGCCAAAACAGGCCTCCAGAAGAAGGACCAGCCCTCCTCTGGGAGACAGAACAGTCCTCTGCATTGCAGGTTTCTGTACTTGTTCAATGGGCCTCAGCTACACTGGGGTTTTTTGTTTGTTTGTTTGTTTGTTAATAGTCCTTAATTCTTCCCCTCTGCCTACCTTGTTTAAAAGTCTAGTTATATCTAAGGTTCCTACAGTATTTCATCTTGCTGTGGGCATTAAATTTTTGTAAAAGCAAATGGTTAAAAAAGCATCAAAGTAGAGAGGTTATTGTCTTCTCCATAAAAGGCTCTTGGCCAATCCTCAGTTCCTTAGATTAAAAGAAAAAAAGAAAGGTGCCGTTAAATACAGAAGGGAGTCCAAGCCCAAGAAATTCAGAAACTGGCATTTACCTGACGAGCACTGTCAGTTAGAAACTAAAACTGAGCTAGCTATGACGGCTCGCTCCTATAATCCCAGCACTCGGGAAGCTGGGAAAGGAATATTTCCAGATGTGCAAAGCCAGCCTGGACTACATAGGAAAGTCCAGGTTAGCCTGGGCTACAGATGTGAGAACCTGTGTCAAGAAAAGAAAAATCTGTACCATGTGGTAAGACGCTTCATATGTGATTCCACAGATGCAATGCAGCATTTCATGATGTAGTTAATCCCCTCTCCACAGTGTGCCAGCCAATCACAAAAACTGCTGTTCTTCAGAAACCCAACCTTAGTAGATGCTTTCTTTCGTCTTGTACTTTTAAAAATCCATATGATAGCTAGGCNTGGTGGCGCACACCTTTAATCCCAGCACTCAGGAGGCAGAGGCAGGTGGATCTCTGTGAGTTCGAAGCCAGCCTGGTCTACAGAGAGTTCCAGGACAGGCTCCAAAGCTACACAGAGAAACCCTGTCTTGAAAAAAAAATCCATATGGTTAAAAAAATTCTATAGCATAGGTTATCTTTATCACCCAGGCATTAGTTGGAGTGAGGACTTGAGCAGTGTACCACAGAGTGAGGTTGGGCAAGGCTGCAGACTGATGCCCTGCTTGAGGATTTGGGTTTGTATCTGTGCCCTGTCCCGGGGCAGCTCACAGACAACAGAGAGGAAAAGGTCCAGTGAAGCATGAACAAGTTGACTTTTGCTTATACCATCCCAGTTCTGTTCTGTAATATATTATATAACTGAAGGAAATACTTCTATATAAGTAACTTAAGTGTGAACTCATTCAATTGAATAGGTATGTTTTAAGAATTATAATGGAGGCCAGGCATGGTGGCCCACACCTCTAATCCCACCACTAGGGAGGTAGAAGCAGGCAGATCTCTGTGAGTTCCAGGACAGCTATTACATAGAGATTCTGTCTTGAAAAATAAACAAACAAAAAAAGAATTATAATGGAGAACAGTGTTTACCTTGACCTTTAAAAGTCTGGCACCTCTTGACTTTTTAGTAACTCAGTATTTTCAAATTTCTCTGAGATTTTTATAACATAGTAATAAATTAGGACTTTGCAAAAGTTTTAATTTTAAGCCAGAGATTTTCTAAACCCTCGGGTTTTATGTCAAGTTAAATGGTTATCTAAGAATAACATTCACGTTTTTAAATTGCTCTTTTAAAAAGCTTTAAATTTCCCATTTTATAAAACTGTGTATTCATATTTGTCTTGTTACAATTTTCAGTGTGTCCACATGAAATTATATACGTTAAATTCATTGTTAGTGACTAATATTAATACCTTGAAAGTAGATTTTGGTGCTATACACTTACTATAGCTAAAACCTACTGGAGTTTAAATAAAATACATTTTCTAAAGGTGCCTGTCATTTCAAAGACCGAATAAACATTTTGTGTTAAACACATTAGCAGACTGTTGGTAATTTCAAGGAGAGTGTCTGTGATCATGAAGTTGCACATTATCAGTAATTAAATTAGCCACACACTTTATACAAGGGGGCACTCCTGAAAAGTTACATGTAAATAGAACTTTAAAAATTGTTTTCCAAATGATAATCCCTTCATATGTTTTCCTTTAAAGGCTGTATAATAAAATTATATCAGAAAAATGTCTTAATAAAGTATTAGTTGTATGCTATCATGTTTAACCCTTATTGCCACTAAAATAAGTTACTAGGCTTCATAAAACCTCTGGTTCCCAGGGCTGTCTCACTTTTCCTGTATAAAGTCAGGAGCCACTGTTAGAACTGTTACCCAGCAGATGAATCATGGTTCCTGGAGTCACAGCCACTGGCACCCTGGAGCCCTGCCTTGTCTGGCTGGACTCTGTCAGCGCTGCTTCACTTTGAACAGCATCGACTGAAGACCTGGCACCCAAGAGAAATGAACCGGTGGGCATTTGAGAGACAACTCCTGCTGTTGCTGCCAGGCACAGGTGTGAGTTCTGGGCTCTGAACATCTATCTGTCGAACTGTCTTCCCCATCAGTTCTCACAGATCACTACACTTTCTAGGTAGTTCTCACCCTTTTAATACTTAGAGTTGCCATTAAATTGAGAAAGTACCTTCCACAGGTAAGGATTTTATGTCATGTTGACTTTTCTGCACTACAGTTTGGTTTCATGAGTCCTGGAAAGATGGCTCAGTCATTAAGAGCACTGGCTGCTCTTTCAGAGGACCCAGGTTCAGTTCCCAGCACCCACATCAGGCAGCTCACAATCTCCTATAACTCCGGTTCCAGATATGATGCCCACTTCTGGCCTCTGTGGGCACCTGCACACATGTGGTACACATATAGACAAGCAGGCACACACACACACATACACAGAACATAACAAAAAACAACATGCGGATTTTATAGTAAACATAATGTTTCATTATTTTTTTTAAAGATTTATTGATTGATTATGTATACAGTGTTCTGCCTGCATGTATACCTGCAGTTCAGATCTCATTACAGATGGTTGTGAGCCACCATGTGGTTGCTGGGAATTGAACTCAGAACCTTTGGAAGAGCAGCCAGTGCTCTTAACCACTGAGCCATCTCTCCATTCATTAATTTTAAACTTTACTTTTCAGTCTGTCATTTAGAAGGGCCAACCTTAAGAGGTTAGCTAGGAAAAAAAAAAACACTTCTCAGTAAATTTAATCATTAATGATTGCCACATAGTATTTTTATGTTTTAGCTTTGTCATGTATTTTAGAAAGCCTTAGTTAGAGGGTATAGAATTGGACCTGAGATACCTGTTTTAAAAGCCAGGGGAAAATAGACTGTAACACTACAATACGACTTGCTCTGCCTTTGTTAACTAATGCAAGTTCACACCTTTAGGGTAACCCCCTCACCCTTAAAGATTTCATTCCTTTTCTACATTGTCTGTGTTTTGATACAGAGCAAATCCCATAAAAGTCTTTCAGATACTGTAGTTTATATATTCAGATAATTTTGAGAACGAATTCTCGGTACTTCTTTTTTAAAAGAGTGTGTGTGCATGTGCACGCTTATGTGGATATATACCATGGCACACACATGGAGGTTATGGGACAACTCTGAAGTCAGCTCTCTCCTTCCACCTTTACATGGCTCCTGGAGATCAAAACAAGTGCCTTTATCCTCCGTACCAGCTCACTGGCCCCACTTTTTTTTTCTTTTTTTATTAAAAGATTTTCTATTTATTTTATATACCAACCACAGATCCCCCTCTCCTCCCTCCTCCTGCCCCCCAACCTTTGCCCCAACCCATCCCCCATTCCCACCCTTTCCAAGGCCAGGTCTCTCATAGGGAGTCAGCAGAGCCTCGTACATTCAGTTGAGGCAGGACCAAGACCCTCCTNCCTGCACCAAGGCTGCACTAGGTGTCCCACCATAGGCACTGGACCCCAAAAAGCCAGCTCATGCACCAGGGACGGGTCCCAATCCCATTGCGGGGGCCCCCTAAAGTGTTCAAGCTAAACAACTGTCTCGCATATCCAGAGGTTCTAGTCCAGTACCATGGGGACTCTATAGCTATTGACCCACTAGTTTGGCTGGCCATCTCTGTACATTTTCCCATCATCATCTCGATGCCCCTTGCTCATAGAATCCCTCCTCTCTTTCATCGATTGGGTTCCTGGAGCTCGGCCTGGCNCCGACTGTGGATCTCAGCATCTGCTTCCATCAGTCTTTGGATGAGGGCTCTATGATGACAGTTAGGGTATTCATCCATGTGATCACTAGAGTAGGCCAGTTCAGGCACCCTCTCAGCTATTGGCAGTAGTCTAAGGTGGGGTCATCTTTGTGGATTCCTGGAAACTTCCCTAGCACTCTGTTTCTCCTATTCCTATGATGTCTTCATTTATCATGATCTCTCTTTCCTTGCCCTCCCACTCTGTCCCTGTTCCAACTTGACCATCCTGTTCCCTTATGTTCTCATCCCCCATCCCTTGCCCTCCATTACCCCTTCTCGCCCCCAGTTTGCTCATGTAGATCTCATCTATTTCTCCTTCGTTGGGCTATCCATGCGTCCCTCCTAGGGTCCTCCCTGCTANGTAGTCTCCCTGGAGCTGTGGGTTGCAGTCTGATTGTCTTTTGGTTTATATCTAGTATCCACCTATAAGTGAGTACATACCATGTTTGTCCTTCTGAGTCTGGGTTACCTCACTCAGGATGATATTTTCTAGTTCCATCCATTTGCCTGCAAATATCATATGGTCATTGTTTTT
>LZPO01117049.1:243033-258382 GCA_001675575.1 Neotoma lepida
AGAGGCAGCAGCAAAGGCTTGGAGGGAAAACACTCGCTGTCAGGAAAGGCAGGGAGGGTACAAAGCGACTCTGAGAGAGTGCTGTGTGGACCGGCCAGGAAGAGAGAGCTGGAAGGCTTGCACCTTCCCAGCCCAGCCAGCCACAGGGGGATCTGACAGGCATATCTCTTACTAGGAATAAATAGTTCCATGGCACCTCTCAATTTTCACGGCTCTGCTTGCCAAGGATGAAGCATCTGCTTGGATGAAAGCCCCCATTTGCCAACTGTTCATCACGCTGTAAACGCACTAGTAAGATGTTATTTCATTTAATTCACAACAAATATGTTGCAGAATAATGTTAACAAATTCTGTCTATAGCAAGAACATCACGAAATATTAAATGTGGTAATCAACATTAACCTGAGAACATNATTTTGCTTCACATGAGAAAAGAGTTCATAAAAGCCCAAAATAATTAAAATAGCTCAAAAGCAAAAACAGGAAAGTATCTATTTCCTGCAATATGGCAGACCAGTACTTAGAACAGCCCTCTCACTGACAACAGCGAGTAACGATGGGTAAAATAAAACAAAAGCATCACCAGAGGCCAAAACTAAGGCGAAAGCAAGAAGGCAGAGAGAAGCGGGGCACTGAAGCAGGCTCCTCCTCAGANACACTGAACTATGNTCATGAACACTGGCTTTTATGCCTTGCAAGGTGAGCAGAACAGGAGACAAGGGCCAAAAGCCTTTAGTGTAAAAATGGACCAGGATATAAGCCTAGCGCTGTTTCTCTGAGTCAGGAGTGCAAAATTAAAAAAGTATTTATGTGCTGAGTGTGTGTGTGAGGGGTACACATGTACTCCAGCACGTATGCAGAGATCAGAGGACAACCTGGTGGTCAGCCCTCTCCTTCCACTATTAGGTTTCACAGATCAAACCTGGTTGTCAGGCTTCACAGCCAAATCAGCAAGATCTCAATCTGAGAATACAGTTTCAGGTGGTCCTAGGCAGCCCATGCCCAGGGCACCTTGCACAGACACATATACATCAGCCGGACCGGCCAGGCGGTGGTGGTGCACGCCTTTAATCCCAGCACTCAGGAGGCAGAGGCAGGCGGATCTCTGTGAGTTCGAGGCCAGCCTGGGCTACCAAGTGAGTTCCAGGAAAGGTGCCAAAGCTACACAGAGGAACTCTGTCTTGAAAACCCAAAAAACAAAACAACAACAACATATCAGCCGGACCTAGTTGTGCAGGCCTGTAATCTCAGCACTAGCAGGACAATCAGGAGTTCAAGTCGATCACCCTACACAGTGAGTTCAAGGCCTGCCTGAACTACATGAGACTTCAAAAATCAAACCCAAACCCAAACTCAAAAATCATCTTTGGAGAAATTAATCAATCTAGGCATCAAAAATTCCTGTAGAGAGGCTGGAGAGAAGGGGCAGCAGGTAAGAGCACATGGTGCTGTTGCAAAGGACCCAAATTCGGTTCCCAACACCCATGTCAGGTGGCTTACAAACCTGTAGCTCCAGCTCCAGGGAATTGGATGCTCTCTTCTGGCCCCTGTGGGCACCCACATACATGTGTACACATACAGAGACTCACACATACAGACAAATAAAAATAAATCTTAAAGAAAAAAACACCATGGCTATCAGCTCAGTAAATCAATCAAAATCATTCCATCATAGAATGTACAAAAAATATGGTACCATAAGATCCACCAGCGGAAACAGTCTGTGTCTCAAATGCTGAAATGTTAATTGCCAAGATTAGATGGGCTTTTGGAGGGTTAGCGTTGTGTAACAATCTTTTCCTAGGATTGAAATAGTCTAACCTGCAGGAAGTTCCTTCACCAGGAAGGTAAACAACTCAAAATAGCTTGAGGAAGTACCTGAAACTGACCAGACTCACTACACCCATCCCGACCAGAGTAAACAATAAAAGCAGAGAGGCCCACTCAAGACAACCAGAAGCTGAGCCACAAGACTTTTGAGATGAACAGAGCTGCCAAAATTCGGAGAAGTGAGAAGACTCCGAGACCAGCCAGCCGCCTGGAAGCCAGGAAGACTCAGNCCAGACCAGACCAGCTGCCAGAAGCAGCAGAAACCAGCTGAGCTGCTGGAAGAATTTTAGACCAACTGAGGCATCTGGAAAGGACACTCTACAACTTGTTGAGCTGCCTGCAGGCTGAGCAATGTGCTCCCCAGTTCCTAGCTTTTGTGAGCTGTCACCCATGCAGGAGTGGGCCTTGGTGATACAGCTGTCTTTGACTCATTTCTGATCATGTAAGTAACCCCTCACCCGTATTCCCCTAAGTAACCCCCAAAGAACTTACTGGTTCACCAAACTGGACTTCGGTGTGATCCATACTTTGGTCTGTCATGGGTTCCCTATCTGAGGGGAGTAGACTTGTGTGTCTTCCCTGGGAAAGTTTTTGTCACATAACAGTAAGCAGGACAAAGGCAGAGCCTCATGAATGGAGTATTTACAAAAATGTGGGCCTCACCCCATGCAGCTTGTAGACTAGGACCTTGTGGAGAAGTCATTTGTATNTGTCTCAGAGCTCCTTGTCATCCCAGGAACCAAGGCCTAAGCACAAGGTAACCCTAGAATTCAGTACATGTGGCTTACCTCATCACTGTTGAGTTTCTTCGCTTTGAGTAACCTTTGAGCCTTGTCTTCTTCCGAGCCCTCATCACTGTCTGAGGAGTAGATTCTGGCACGTTCCTCTGAAAGCGAAGGATTAGACTGGGTCATTTTCATAGACAGTAATCTATTCATTCCTGAATTTTCCTTCCAATAAATGCCTCCGGTTCTCTTCTCTCTCTACATCTTCCACTGAGGAACAAAATAAGTTTTATTTGTTCCATTTTCTTGAGTGTGTGATGCATGTGTGTGCACATGCATGTGGAGGCCTGAGGTTGTTGTCAGGAATCATCCTCAGTCCTTCTTCCATCTCATTCAGTAAGACAGGGTCTTCCTATCAAACCTAGAGCTCACCGATATGGCCAGTCTCATCTATCAAACCTAGAGCTCACTGATATGGCCAGTCTCATCTATCAAGCCTAGAGCTCACTGATATGGCCAGTCTCCCTAGCGAGCTTGCTCTGGGGATTTCCTGCCTCTACCTCCCAAAGCTGAATTACAAATAGCCCAGATCATACAGGTTCTGGGGACCTAAGCTTCAGTCCTCATGCATGCATAGCAAGTGCTTTAAGCAACTGAGCCTCCTCAGCCCCAGTTTAACTTTTCTTATAGTTTTAAATATCTTAAAATGAACCAGACCCATTCTTTCCAAATATAATGCCTTCCCAGCTTCCTACATCCTTGCTAGGTGAATACTGTACTATGCTGGGAACCACTGAAATCATCTACCTGGTTTCAATCTCTAGTGAACTGAATGTTAAATACCATAATCCTTGAATGCATCTTTAATATTTTGCATTAAAAATGTTACAATTAAGATTTTTGTGATGAATTAGTATTGGCAAAATGAAGAAGGCTGCTGTTCTGATTTCTCAAAATAGGTAAGATATAACAGGTCAGCTGACCAAATGAAGTCCTGCAAAATAAAGTCAGATAAAGGGGAATTTAGGTGTTAAGAAAACTTATCACTTATCACCAAGTGGCTTTAGGAACATTCATTTACTATGTACCGGCATTAGCACCAAATCACTCCTTGTCCAGTCCTTAGCTCAGGTTCTAGGGACCATTAGTAGGGTGTTTTATTCCAGATGACACACAAGAAGTTCTAAGAGGTTATGGAGCCTTTTAAACGACTCTGTTAAAAAGTGGCAGAACTAGCTGGGCATGGTGATACATGCCTGTAATCTCACACTCGGGAAGCTGAGGCAGGGGGATTCCAGTACTCCAGGCTGCTTCTGAGTCTGCTTTTCTTTTTTTAATACATTATTGATTTTATTTACTCTATGGGTGTTTTGTCTACATGTTATTGATTTTATTTATTTAATGTGTGGGTGTTTTATCTTCATGGATATCTGTGTACCATGTGTGTGCCTAGTGCTTGCAGAGGCCAAAAGAGGGCATTGGATTTCCTGGGACTAGAGTTACAGACAGCTCTGAGCCATCAGTTCCATCAATAAGAGCAAATACATCAGAACACTGTAGAGATCAAACAGAATATTCTGTTTGTCTGGGACTCAGTATGTGCTGAATGAACGAGTGCACCATAAAATAAACACTGAGCGGAGAGAGTCTGCAGAGCACAGCGTAGAGAAAAGCAGGCGGGAAGGCAAAAGAAAGCACCATGTTCTCANCGGCTGCAGCTCTGGATAACTGGCAACTCAGCTCAGTAAGGTGCTTTATGCCTGGAATACCAGCACTTCAATACAAGAAGCTGAGGCAGGAGGATTNCTGNAAGTTTGAGGACAACCTGAACTAGAATGAGACCCTTTCTCAAACAAAAACCAAAACCATCAACTTTTCAAACTGGGAATCAGAAGGTCAAGGGGTAAATTTGCAAGGGCCTGATGTGGTGTGCATGTCTGTAACCCCAATGGCCCAGGAGCCGGGCAGGAGGGACCCGTCCAAGGAAAGCCTCCAAAACCAAAACACCTGAAAGAGAGCCACGAAGGTCCTACCCTTCCAGGACAGCCTCAAACAAGTGTACAATGACTTCGTCACTGAGACTTGGCAAGAGACACTCAGTAGCACTGACTCTTTTAGATGTCCAACGGCTAGCAGTAAGCTCATGTGCAAGGTGACACATATAATGAGGTACACCACCCTCACCTCGAATGCCCCCTTTGTATCGGTTTTTAATGGCTGCCAGGCTGATGGACTCCTCNCCTTCCTCCTCCTCATCGTATCGGTCAGGCTCCAGGTAGCTGGCACTCAGCCCCCGCTGGTGCTGCTTCTCTCTCATCCGGCGCTGCTGAGACTCCCTCCTAATGGAGGCCCTCAGGCGTTCTTCTTCTTTCTGTAAGAAAGCAAATAAGCCAGTTGNTATGGTTTAAAGTGACCCCAATTTCATGGGTTGGAAACTTAATCCCCAGCTAGTTAATTCCTAACTGGTAAGATAACGGACTGATGGGTTGTCACGGGACTGGCCGTTACAGAAGTGAGCTTGCTCTCTCTGTATCACCATGATTTCCACCACGCTGGAATGCAGCAAGAAGTCCCTCATCAGCTGCTGTTCCCTTGTTCTGGACTTTCTAGCCTCAAAACCTCTTTTTTAAAATTAATTTTATTTATTTTATTTGTTGGGGCGGGGACTGTAGGTCAGAGGCCAGCTTATGGGAGCTGGTTTTAGCCTTCCACCATGTGGGTGCTGGGAATTAACCTTGGGTTGTTAAGCTTAAGTGGAATAAATTCTTGCCTTNCCGTTTTGACAGGATCTTAGCATACACCAGGCTGACCCAGAACTCACAATCCAAGAATGCCTGAGGCTCTAGGTTTAATCCTCAGCACCACAAGCAAGACTCACACAACTCTGTGAGACTCCGCTTTAGGTCATCTTCACCCGGACTGCTGGGCCTCCCCCTGAGCCTGCCCACCGAGTTCTGACAGGATAGACTAGGGTAGTGATTTAGTGGTGTTTGATATGTGAAAACTCAGATATTTCAGTGACCAGTTTGTGGAACTCTCAAGCCTGCATCTATCTTATCACTATCCATATCACTACACTTGACAAATGCTTNGGAAATTAATCTAGCCCATGTCACTGGAAGAAGGAGGGATGTCCAACAAGAGATAATGAATAGATGAACACACAGTTTGGGCAATCTGTTCTTTTTGTTTGGTTTTCGAGATAGGGTTTCTCTGTGTAGCCCTGGCTGTCCTGGAACTCACTCTGCAGACCTGGATGGCCTCGAACTCATAGAGATCCACCTGCCTCTGACTCCCAAGTGCTGGGATTAAAGGCATGCACCACCACCTGGCTACAATCTATTCTTTTTTTCTTCCTTTCTTTCTTTTTTAATTTTATGTGCCTGCATGTATGTCTAGGTGAAGGGTCTCCTGGAACTAGACTTACAGACAGCTGTGAACTGCCTTGTGGGTGTTGGGAATTGAACCCNGGTCCTCTGGAAGAGCAGTCAATGCTCTTAACTTCTGAGCCATCTCTTGAGCCCCTACAGTTTGTTCTTAATACACAAAACTATTCCTGGATGAAGTTTACCCAACATACCTTAATCATCTCTGTGCGCTGGCACTCAGGGTCACGACCAGCCATTGGTAAGATTCTAATCTTCTGTGTCTTTGAACATCTGTCTGCAAGTGACAGAGTCATCTTCCTGTGTGTGGCACTGTCTGTAGAGTGAGGCCTGTGGGAAATAAACAGAAATTCCCCTCTGTTTATCAACATCTTTATGAGCCAGTCATATCCACATCACAAAAACAAAAGACAGCAGCCACTTTCTAGTTAAAGAAGTGAGCAAGACCACTAAATCGAGTATTCTACTTGGAGGGCTGTGGACTTTCCTTTCTCTAGCTCAGTGAGACAAGAAAAGTGAAAAAGAGAAAGCTGGCGTGAAGGCAGCTGGTATAGCAGGACCACCAGAGGCAGGAAACAGCCAAGCAGTGTTGATGGACACTGTTTTGCATGTCACCCTGCATCTGACTTGTCACAGCTACCCCATGAGGTAATCCCACAAAATGAAAGCTGTCCAAGGTCACACATGTAGACAGGGATGCAGGCCAGATCCCAAAGCCTAGTTCAAGCATTACAATGTTGAAAGTTGGTGTTCCCTACAGATCACATGTCACCCAGGAAAGGGGTCTGCTTATCTTCAAGGAAAAAGCACAGGGCCCTCACCGGTGCCCAGGGTGCTTGGTTTGTCAGGGGACACATTCCCACAAAGGTCTGGACACAACAGCACTAGGCAATGGACAGCCCCAGGATTCACATCCCCCAACTCAGTGCTTTCCTCAGTAGCATACACAAGCTCTAATTGTCAGTTGTCTCCAGGTCAGTTTTACTAAAAACAAAGGGGACATTTGACCAGCATAAACATGAGCACTTCAGCTCTCCTGGAGGGACAGTGGTCACTAGAACTAATACACCAACATTCTGTCTTACATCACAGCCTCTTGTACGTCTGGTTAGAAGGCTCCCGAGAAAGCAGCCCCTGCTGGGCTTGAGGAAAGTCTCAGCCTCCAGAACCGAGAACTAGGTCCTGGCCTGTGCTGTGGAGTCCATCACAGGCACCAGGCATCAAAAAATAAACAACTTTACTAAGAGCACTTACCTGAAGGTGAGCTTCGTTTTAAAGACGGCCTGTCCCTGCAGCCCAGTCCCTTGTCTTATGAAAAGATGGTTGTGGTCGCCCTGCAGTGGGGCTTTGTACACATCGAACACTTCATTCCCTAAATGCAGGGACATGCTGGAGAGAAAAAAATACTTCCCATGTTAAAATCTAAAGGCTTTCGCTCTACAGCTTCACCTTCCTGGAAATGTGAACACAGGAGGAAAGAAACCATGATGAAAAAAAAAAATGACTTCCCTAAGTCACACCTGCTGTGATTCAGGCCCCACCTCGGTCCCAGTGAAGGACACTTTTCCTCACATTGTGAGTAGTATGCAATGGAACTGAAGGGAGAGTTTAATATTCTAAACTTACATTAGTTTACTGTCTCCCACCAGCCTGAACCACCTCCAACTAACATTTCTCTCAGGTTTTCTATGCAATCACAAGGAGTAACTAATGGAGATTCTCTAACAAGAGCCCATAACCACATCTCTTCCCCACTGTCTGGGCGCTCAATGCCAGGCATGTNTACTCACCTCCCATCCGACCACTTGACTATCCGAGCGTTGCTTTCTTTAATTTCATTTCCTTCTTCGTCTCGACGCACCCTCCATCTTATTGTATTTTCTACCTGTTGTAAAATACAGAACCTTAGAAAACTNTGCTTNTGGTATTCCCCTCGAGACATACAGCTACAGAATAAACACATGTAGGTACATGACAGAAAAACAGACACCAGTGAAATCCTCTTAGGATAATTTAAGAGTGGGAAGAAAAGTAAGTATTTAAGTGAATTTCTGAGCTTCTAGTATGATGACGGCAGCTTACAGCCAGAGCATTTGAACAGACTCGAGAAAAGCTCTGAGGTACAGGAGACAAAGCAAGAGGACTTTGGAGGTAAGACACATGTGTAGAGGAAGTAGTCTCACAGACCTAAAAACCACTAAAAGTGAGACTGAAATACCCTGCCTACTGGCCTGCTGAGCCAGGGAAGCCCCCTCCCCACACATATATGGAGACTTATCACCTGCAGGATGGAAAAATGCCAGACAGATTTAGAAAATGAGTCACTGCCATGGATATTAAAGACTTGATGGGCCTTCCAGGGGAACACAGCACGTTAAATGCATGCATTTATCAAGCTACATCCTGGAAACAGCAAAAGGGAGAGGTCTACTCATTCACAAGGACTAAAGGAACGAGAACGACCCAGGTGCGNTGCTGCGTGTCTGTGCTTCCAGCCCAGGGAATGCGGCGGAAGGAGCACTCAGAAGGAGGAGTGTGGCTCTGAATTCAGCCTGGGCTACAAAGNAAGGCCCTGTCTAAAGAGGCAGGGCTGGAATGAAGATGAAGATGGCAACAAGGTGAAGCAAACACCCCAAGTCCATGTGTGGCATGTGAATGCTTACGCCACACACACACACACACACACACACTCTCTCTCTCTCTCTCTCTCTCTCTAAAACAACCTATCACTGTTCCTGTTTTCCCTCTTACGTACAATAGTTAGTGTGCTAGTTGGTTTTTGTCAGCTTGACTCAGATAAATCCAGGAAGAGANAATTAACTGAGAAAATACCTCNGTCAGATCAGACCGTGGTAAGGTCTGTGGAGTATTATCTTGATTAANGATTGACATGGGAGGCCAGCTCACCCTGGGCAGTACCATCCCTGGGGCAGGTGATCCTGAGTTGTATAAGAAAGCACATTGAACAAGCCATGAAGATAGAGCCTGTAAGCAGTATTTTGTGGTGGCTTCTGCTTCAGTTCCTACCTCCAGGTTCCTGCCCTGACTTCCTTTAATGATGGATTATGATATGAAAAGTGTAACTTTCTTTTGGTCATGATGTTTTATCACAGCAACAGAAACCCTAACTAAGACAAGTTAGCTACATATAAATATATAAACATGTATAGAGATATTGTCTTAGTTACTTTTATANTGCTGTGATAAAACACTATGCCCAAGACAAATTATAAAAGGGAGAATTTAATTTGTGGCTTACAGATTCGGGGNGTTAAGTTCATGCCCATCATAGCAGCAGGCAGACAGCAATGCTCTGGAGCAGTAGCTGGGAGCTCACATCGTGATCAACAAGCACAAGCAGAGAGAGCTAACTGGGAATGATGTGNGCTATTGAAATCTCAAAGCCCACTCCCACTGACACACCTCCTAATCCTTCCCAAACAATTCCACCAACTGAGGATCAACTGTTTTAACTATATTGCCTATGGGGGTTCATTGTCATTCAAACCAGCACAGGAATTGTCAACTGAGAAGACATTTTGAAAGATGTCTTTGAGAACACACTATGAGGTCTTATTCTACAGGAATGAAGCACATGGTAGTATTTCTAAAGACACAAAACCTCACAGAGCCACACAGATGGTTCGTGGTTCATTAGAGAATTAACTGTGCCACCAATTAACTCTAAGACTGTTCAACCTGTCTCAACCATCACCCAAGAAACAAATCTAGGGGTTAGGGCTTTAGCTCAGTGGTAGAGCGCTTGCCTAGCAAGCACAAGGCCCTGGGTTTGGTCCTCAGCTCTGGAAAAACAAAAAACAAAAAACAAATCTAGGGTCGCTTTCAATCACATCCCAAGAGTGAAGGAGAGCTACCTATATCAAACACTGACATTTTAAACTCTGAAGCACTTGAGATTTTAGAGAAAATAATGACGTCTAAACTATGATACCCACACTGGAAAGTATAGTGGGTATACTGATACACATTGCTGCACCATAGAAGAAAACAGGAAAATGCCAAAATGATTAAGTTGAAAAGGAGGAAAGAACTACCACATTAATTTATATAAATGATGAAAATAATGAAAAGCAGCAGAAAGTCAGAGGCATTAAAATGACTATGAGAAATTAATATTGCTAACTCTAAATCAATACACACACATTCCAAGCAAATAACATTGATAGATGAGCCAGTGGTGTAAAGACAGAGGAGGGCAGAGCAAATAAAAAGCCCAAGCCATCCATTAGTCTAAACCTCCCAGCTGTATGATCTTGAGCAAATTATTGGCATTTTCATCCTCTCTTTCTTACATGCTCTGCATGTCCATAGTGGTCACTGACAGCTCTAGACACCTGTGCCCTTAGTCAGGGAACATCTTCACCAGTGTCACTTAGACACCAGGAACTCTCACATGTGGTGGAGATAGTGCTACCAGAAATGCAGAAGCTCAGCCCCTAGTCAGGCACGGTGGCTCAGGCCTATAATCCCAGCATTCAGGAGATGGAGGTGGGAAGAGCATGTGTCTAAGGCCAACTTGGGCTGTATAGTAAGACTCTGCCTTAAATTTTAAAAAAAGCCTAAACTGCAAGGGCCTAGGTTTGGCCCCCNGGCAGCATGTCAGGGACCAAAGATGCAGCTCTATGAAGAGTATGCAGAGGCCCAGGGTTCAATCCCCAGCTCCAAGAGGATTCTGAGAGGACNGATGGCTCATCTGGCTGACAGAACAATGGATACAAAAACCATCGTCAGAGCTCAAGGCTGAGGTTGGTGTCCCCAGATTCACTCTATAGAAGGGAAGCCAAGACAGCATGGTACCTTCAGTTTCAACCTGGTTCTCCCTTCTTCATCCAACATCTCTTCATCTTCAAATTCATCTTCATAATACTGAGGATCAAAAGGCCTACAAAGCATTTTTAAAATAAGCTATTAAAATAATCTATTTNATAAAGAGCACTGCCATGATGTAGTTACAGTTATCACAACNCACTATATCAAAAATCGTAACTTTAAAAACCACAATGCTTAAATAGTTTGAAGCTCAACTTCAAAGTATTCAAAATATGCTAAAATTTAAAATTTTTATGCTGTTATATATTACTTGAAATAAATTGTAAACAAGGCTAAACATTCCAAATAACNGGTGTGATGGCACATACTTTTAATGCCAGTATTTGGGAGGCAGAGGNAGGAAGATCTGTGAGTTCCAGGTTAGTCTGGCCTACATAGTGAGTTCCAGGCCAGCCAGGGCTACATAGTGAGACAATGTCTGAAAGAAAAAAAATTTCTCAATTATATAAGTCTTTTAAAGAAAAGACAACATATACTGCAGCTGGCTACACCATTTTCCTTTGGGGGGAAGCATGAAAATTACCCAGGACTTTGAGTGTGAACTTAGGGATCCCCATCAGCACTGTTCACCATTAGCTTTCTAGTGTGACAGCAGCTGCTGCGGTGACCAGCAGGTCTCACTGCTTCTCACTGTAGTGTTGCTGGGCTGCAGTAGTTACTAAGTGTTCCCTCATTCATAAGTAAGTATCAAATTGCTAACAACAGCCACAATCACAGAGTCTCCCCAAACACTAGGCCATGCTATTGGTAGCAGGATGCTTGACTTACCTTCTCAGACAAATGAAGCTTCCATTTCTATGTTAATCAACTCAATGAAAGTAAGTGAAACACANTCACATATACCCACATATGTTGCTTTTCTTTCTTTCTTTTTTTGGTTTTTTTGGAGACAGGGTTTCTCTGTGTAACAGCCCTGGATGTCCTGGAACTTTGTAGACCAGGCTGGCCTCTAAGTCACAGAGATCTGCTTGCCTCTGCCTCCTGAGTGCTGGGATCAAAGGTGTGCACCACCACCATCTGGCCAATACCCACATATTTCTAGCCAATGCTCGGAAGACATCTTAATTTCCTTACCTGGGCTCTACACTGAGGAAGTTGGGCAGTTTAACAAAATATAAGTCGTTTCCCAAGTCCGTGTTTACTTTGGGGATTTCTACTTCTATTCTGGTCTCNGGTATTGGCTCCTCCTCCTGCTGATCCTGAGGCAAGCCGTTTTCATCCTAGCACAAGAGGGCAGAAGGTTAGAGCTGTGGGGACCAGTGTCGGCCCAGTTCGAGCGCCACATTTTATTACTCAGGGGAGCAAGAAACATTTTCGGTTTTTATTTTGTTCTTTGTTTTGTTTAAGACAAGATCTCACTCTGTCATCCAGGCTGGCCTACAACTCACTACATAGCCCATGCTGGCCTCAAACTCACAGAAATCCTCCTGCCTCAGCCTTCTAACTACTAGGATTATAAGTATGAGCCACTATGCCCAGCAAGAACCATATTTAGATATTATCTTAAGGCTAATGCACCCTCAGTCCTCAGCACGATTCATCTGTCTGCAAAGCATCTTAGGAAAACAAGACAAGGCTGGCTGTGTCACTACAGAGCATCATGATCTAGTATCTTCCAAACCTTCACTGACAGAAACGTTCACTCAGTCAGCACTTATGCAGTCAATCTAATGGCATCAGAGAAGATTAGCACCACATGGTGAGTCCGAGACCAGCCTGGGCTACATAGCAAGGCCCTGTTTCCAAAACTAAACTTTAAAAAACAAAAAGGAAAAGAATAAAGGAAAAATTATTAAGACAGCACACATTTATTTGCATGAATAAGAAAAACAATTAAGTAAAAGGTTCTCAAATGCCAGGTCTTCAGGATGTCAACCTGTGAGGCACAGCACCACCTCATGAGTTAGCCACATCTACAGAAGGTCATCTACTCACTGCATTTTCATATGGCAATTTAGTTAGTGACTTCCTCTTCTTGGAGAAAGAGATCCTTCACCTCTGAGACTTTGTCTCACTTGAGTATGGGCCAGCTCACACTAGTACTCTGACTTACCACAGGCTGTCCTGGAGTAGGGGGCTTATCTTCTCCATCACTCCCTGAAGATATGTCATCTGCACCTCCAAACAGATCCATGGTTCCATTATTATCTTCAGTGCAGAAGGAAAATGCAGAGTGTTAACACCTCGTCTGCACTTGAACATCCCCAAGTGCTCTGGGTCAGCTCCAGGAAATGGCAGAAACCTAAGTCTGTAGCATGTGTGCNGAGAGAAGGGCACTGTGGCAGGTGTGTGCANAGAGAAGGGCACTGTGGCAAGTGTGTGCACAGAGAAGGGCACTGTGGCAAGTATGTGCAGAGAGAAGGGCACTGTGGCAGGTGTGTGTGAAGAGACAGGCACATGGACAGGAAGCTCCTCTTCCTCTGTCCATCTCTGTAGCCTTCCGTTTTCCCTTACTGTGCAGGAGTCAGTTGTTTCTCCCAAGCTAGATCCTCAAATTTGGGCTAACACATTCTATGTCTAGCCAGGTCCCATCTCACAGGCAGAATATCACTGAGGCATCCATCAAAACAGCAAGTAAACAGAAAGACAGAGAGTGGTCAGAGAGCCATCTGTTTAAAACTGCGATTACAGAAGTCAGAATTACTGGTAAAGACATGGTCTAGGAGAAACCTATGACACTGAGTTACAGAGATGTGGCAAAGGACAAAATCAGTGGACAGCAAGGCAAAGGTGACCAGAGTACTGGAAGTTCATTATATGACAAAACAGGAACATGACCATGCCTACACCCTCCCTCAGTATTCCTTTCTTAGCTCCTATCACCACCCAACTCCTGTAATTGTGAGGTTTACTTTTCTCATCAAGCTGCACACCTAGGCACTGGGTGGCAAGCTCTACAAAGGGGACGATGCTTCAATCATGGCTGTCCTCCCAGTGCCTAGAACAGTCTTAGTATACAGCAGAGCCTCAAAAGACATCAGTGACCAAAATGAAACAATGGACACNGCCTACCTAATTCTCACAACTCTNTAAGAGGGTCTGCATCACCCCATTTTATATCTTAGCAAACTAGTAAGAAATCTGACCAACCAAACACAGCAGGTCATCTGATTCCAAAGCACACTCATGGAACTACTAAGCAGACACTCAAGTAAACCCCAGAGTTTGCTATTTTGTCTAGCTTTCCTTTTCTCTATAGTTGACTGTCTAAACGTCTGCCTTAGTTATTACTGTGTTCCTTAGGATCATTTCTTGAAGCTTTGGAGTATCACCTAACTATCATGCAGCACACAGTAAGAGCTGCACATACCCAAGCATCCATCACAATTGTGTCTGCTGGAACTTTCGTACTAACATCTTCACTGCGTGGCCATCTGCTATTTGCAAACAGGTTACAGAGACAAACACGTACANCTCCACCTTTAAAACAACCTTAACCTGCATTTATATGAATGAACTCATTGTGGAACCCAGTCAAAGACCACTCCTTCATCTAATATTAAACTGTTAAAGCCTGAGAACAATAAGGAAAGTCAGTCCAGGCCTATCCTTATTCAGACTGAAGAATATAGTGTCACTTCCAAACAGACCAGAGATTCAGCCCACACCCCCTTGATAAATTCACTCAAACTGTAAACAAAGAAGCAGGTTCTTAACAGTGTGAGCTGCAGAGTACGCTGAGCACATACACAGTGTTCTGTGAGTCATGCAGTCTCAAGGTTTGGGAGTGCACTACAGTTGAAAGCATAGAGTTATGAACTAGACATGGATACAAAAGAATTAAAGGGTTACCTTTGGGCACCTCAGTGTCACTATCCGCTTCCGAATCAGACGGAATTGCATTCTTGCGCTTCATTCGTAAAACTTCATCTTCACTGTCACTGCCTCTTGCAGATTCTAAAAGAGCAGAATTAGAAGGTGTGCACAATCACATCCAAGCTTTACAGAGAAACTGCAACATTCATGCAATGTAATCCAGTTCAGCTGTAAATAGAACAGGATGATACATGTAACNATTTGTATCGGTATAAACCACATGCTGAATCAAAGAAGAAAACCTAGCCTGGCAAACATAGTGCCTGGAATCCCAGAACTAGAATCATTAGAGGTTGAGGCACAAGGAGACAAAAGCACAGTGACAGAACAGATCAGTAGGTGATGAGGTTAGGTACAGGCAAGGGATATGGCTATAAAATGTGTCTCATAACATGCTGTCCTGTATCATGATGGTGGTAGCTGCATAATCTAAAAACATGTCAACACTAATGAAACTGCACACAAACAAAAGGGTGGAGGTGTAGCTCAGTCGTAGTGTGTGTGCCTAGTATGACCAAGGCCCTGGGTTCATCCCATCCAAGAAAAAATATTACAGTGGGGGGCGAGGGAAAGCCTGGTGTGGTAGTGCATGCCTGTAATGCTAGCAGTTCAGAAGCAGAGGCAGGAGGAAGGCAGAAACTCAAGATTAGCCTGGGCTATGCAATAAATTCCAGGCTGACCAGGGATCTACATAGAGAACCTGTCTCCAAAACCAACAATACAAAGTCAACCTTCACACAC
>LZPO01117049.1:270051-280865 GCA_001675575.1 Neotoma lepida
AAAAAAAATTGATAGATATGCAAATAAATGGATAAACTATTCACAGAAACTTTCTTATAATCAGAAATTGAAACAAACAAACAAACCATGAAGAATTGTTTAAGTAACTCATAATGTACTTTAAGTAGGGTTACTTTGTAGCTCAGTGGTAACTAGTATGTCTGAGGGTCTGGGTTTGGGCCTCAGCACCACAAACACATACACCATACACAAACACATACACCATACACACACACACACACACACACACAATCCATGTACACACTGTACACACACACCACATACCACACACATACATCACATACATTATATGTCACAAAAATGCCTTGTACTATTCTAATTTTTATATCTTTAAATATACTACATTTGATTCATTTTTTGTTTATGTGTGTGTGCACATGTGTCACAGTACACTTGGAGATGAGAGGACAACTTTCAGGAGCCATTTTCTATCATTGCATTCCAGAGAGCAAACGTAGGTCATTCATTAGGCTTGGCATCAAGTACATTACCAGCTGAGCCATCTCACCAGCCCTCATAACTTCATTNTGTGAAGTATATGTGTATACACACATTNACACAGGAAAATATCTGAAAGGAAACAAGCCAAATGTATGTGTGGTGATTGTATGTGTGGCGATTGCCAAANGATAGGGATTCTGAGTGGTTTGGGCTTTTTGCTTTAATTTTCACTGTTTTCTATATATCATTTTCTGCCTCTCAAAGGTTAAAAGGGGGAATTTACTTTTATCAACATGGTCTAAGATCTTGAATAGCAGGAAAAGATCTTTCCTATTCCTGACCTCAGCAGCACTTCCACGCCCTACTCTGATTTGTACTGATTTCTACTTGATAAATTTTAACTTTTTTTTTCTTTTATACTGGGAATCATTCCATAGGTCAGGCTGGCCTTGCACTTGTATAGATTCTCCTACCTCAGCCTCTGAGTGCTGGGGCNACAGATGTGAGCCACCACATGGTGCTTTTAATTAATTTTGCCATGCTGGGGATTGAACCCAGGNTCATACACATGTCACTTGATAACTGATCTATGCCCTCAGACCCTGATTCTAACTTTTAATTAATTAATTTTATTTTTAGTTATGTATATATGTATGTGCATGAGGGTATGCATGTGAGTTCTGTGCCCACAGAATCCAGAAGAGGGCGGCCAATCTCATGGAGCCAGAGTTACAAATGGTTGCAAGTTGCCTGGGGTGGGTTCTAGGAACTGAACTCAGGTCTTCTGCCAGAGTGTAAGTGCTCTTAACTGCTGGGCCGTCTCACCACACCTTCCCCATCCTGTTTATTCAGATTATTGTTAAAAACAAACAAATAAACAAACCAAAAACTCTTCTCTCTCTCCCCCCCCCTCCATCCCTGTTCTCTTCTTCCCTCGGCACAATCCATTATGTGGTTAAAAAAGCGTGATTTCTCTGAAGCATGTGATCAGGATGAGATTAGGGAAATCTGTGTGTGTGTGTGTGTGTGTGTGTGTGTGCTGCCAAAGATGAACTATCTTAAAATGCCCCATTCTTCTCTCTTCACAGCAGGTAGGAAAAGAATGTGTGCAACTTGTCATTTCTGTAACAACTGTCTGAACATATCACTGTGTGTGCAGAGGGGAAGCCTGAGGAAGATACTTTGAATTGCTAACAAAGCTTTTCTCTGGGTATATGAGATTACAGAGGCATCTCGTGGTGCAATTTTGTTCCTGAAATGTTTTAAGAGAAATCCTGTGGTGTTTGGTGGTACACACCTATCATCCCAGCCACCCAGCCTGGGTGACTTAGCAAGACTGTGCCTCAAAGTAAAAGAAGCTGGCAGTATAGCTCACTGGTGGGAACTTCCCTAGTATACGTGGGGCCCTAGCTTTACTCCGTAGCATTGGACACAAAAGGAGAGAAAGAATCTAGGTTACTTGCACAATGCAGAAAGGAATGAAAATGGGGAGGGAATTCAGGAAAGACTAGAAGGAGAATTCTGAAGTCTTCTTTGTTCCAGTGTCTCCCAGCAAGGTCTGCTTGTTCATTCAAGTCCACCCCACACCCCACACCCCAGGCCCCCCTCCCAGATCTTCCACACTTCTTGATCACTCCAGCCTGCCTGACTTTGGCTCTTATCTTTGTGTTTCATCATGCACTGGGTATGAGCATTAGTAAAACTGTTTTATAGTTACACTTAAGGACAGGCTATAGGCTTTTGCTTTGTGTCCCCTATCGTGCCTAAACATTCCAGGGCCACAATAGATGATTGCTAAATGTTTGTTAAATTAGTTTGAAATCCAACATCTAAGGAAGTTGAAAAGAACATGGCAAGTTATTTTCTTAGAGAAAACATATTCTGAAGGATAAAATGGGATTTTAAAAATACACAGGCTCCAAAAAAGAAAGCAGCAAAGATAGAAACATTTCAGGGATAGGCTACTGTTTTGTTTGCTTGTGGCTGACCACAGTTTGGTGGCTGAATACAGCAGAAATGTAACCACTCACAGCGTGTAGGCTGGAAACTCAGTCTCACTGGTGGAAAACGGCTTCAGCAGAACTCAGGAGAACCTGATTCTTGTCTTGGTGGGCTTCTGATAGCAGTCAGCACTCCCTGNTTTCTGGCCTTTTCCTCCTTAGTGTATGAAATCTCCCTTTGCCTCTGTCCTCTAAGGGTATAGGCTCTTGTGTCTACGGCCCACCTCCAAACTCTTGACTTAACCATACATGCAGTGCCTCTTCTCACCATGTGGGTCACATTCACGGATCACAAGGATAAGGATGTAGGAACTTGGCAGGAAGCCTATCTCTGTGTTGTAAGAATGTCTTGGCTTGTACTCNAGCCCTTCTTTCTCTTCTATGTAAAGATTAAAATTCCTAAAATGACTGACGCTACTAACTTGATGATTAGGTCAGTAGGGACAAACAGACATTCAGAGCAGTATGATTGGGCAGGAGGAAACTACCAGAACTCTACATTTTCAGCTGCCAAACACAGCAAGATCAGTAGTGGATGGCATACAGAGAAGTGACACATTCCAAATTGAACTCGNTAAAGTCCCACTCTGCAGATCCATAGTATCCTATCATCCCTAGAATGACAAGGAGGGTCCAATGCATTATAAGACACTACTGGGTAAAAGACTATAGCCAAATGATTCTACTTGCTCTAAATAGTTAAATGGAGAAAATGTTTGTCAGAGCAGCCCAGCCAGATTTTCCATAATGCCCCGCTTTGAAACAGATTATGAGATTCCAGGCTAAGACCAGCACAAAGAAGCAGACTGCTCGCCTGCTGTCGTTATGTAATTCCTACCAGGAGTNAGGAATTGGGGCCATGTCTCTGCAGATGAAAATAGGATTTTATGCAATAGGAAAGTAACGAACAATATATTCTGTGGGAAATGAAAATATGTCAATATTNCATAGCTTTAAAAAGCTAAAATGGAATACCATTCGGACAAGATAAAAATTTGGACTTACATGGGCAAGTCTGAATTTGCAGTGTGGGTAGGTTTTACCTCTGAACTAACACAGCACATTGCATCCTGGGAGAGAAAGGCAAACATTTTAACTTTCTTGCCCTTTAGATGAGTAAAGTGTCTTATCTTCCCTATGGTAGAAAATTGAGGTCTTATGCTCGCTACAAAAAATGTGCCAGTAAGAAATGTATAGACTTTTATTGGCCAGGTATGGTGGCANATACCTTTAAGCCCAGCACTAAGGAGGTAAACTGNGAGTTTGAGGCCAGCCTGATCTACAGAGTTCCAGAACAGCCTGAAGTGAGACCCTGTCTCAGAGAAAGAAATATATAAATTTTTTTGATGTTTCAATGTAACAAATATGTCTAACCTCTACTATGTACAAGGTCCCCAGGGAGTAAAGCCATGAGAAAGACATAGTACCTGTCACCAGGAAGGAGCTTATTATTTCTTATGAGTGGTAAGTAGAGTATAAAACAGAAAAGGACGTATGTCACAGATGTCTAAATTTCTACCAGGGTCCAGAAGTGGAAAACTGGCGACTGTGGATAGCATGTGGGATGCCTTTGGATCTTTGGAGATGCAAATGGGAAGACAGGCCTGAGAGGAGAATCTACATGAATAAGGCACAGATAGCTTGGAGTGTACCTGAGGAAAAGTGATCCTGACCTGTATAGCTTCAGGACATTTGAAGTATCTGCCCATAGGAAAAAATCTAGCATAAATTTATGGGCAGAGATGGCTCAGAAGATAAATGAATTTGCCACCAAGCCTGACTGAATTTGATCTCCAGACCCCTATGGTGAAAGGAGAAAACTAACTCCTGAACGTTGTCCTCTGACCTCCACACCTATGCCATGGTACAGACACACACCCTGCCCAAGTCAATATTATTCTAAAAACTAAGAAAGAAATGTAGAGGCAGTTGAGGTTCCAGGGAGATGGCTCAGTAGGTAAAGTATATGCTGTGCAAGTGTAGGGACCTACGTTTGGATCCCAGCACTGACATGAGAAGCCACACGTGGTGTGGTGGTGCACATCTGTAACTCCAGAAATGCTGCAGAGTGACAGTGAGTCCTGGGGGTTCCCTGGCCAGCCTAGTCACAAGAGCAANCTTCAGTTTCAGAGAGAGAACCTGTCTAAAAAAAAGAAAAGTGGGGAAAAGAGGTGGAAACCAATAAAGGGAAAGTCCCCAGTCTAGAAACATAGACCCGTGGCCCACAGAGACACACATGGGCACGTTTGCACACACACACACACACACACACACACACATATAATCTAGAAAGATTAGCAAACATTCTAGTAGGAACCAGAACAGAAAGGGGGAGGGGCTCAAAGTGGCTAAAGCAGCTACCACGCCCCGATCTGTTATCCCGGCACATCTGCTGACAGAAAGGGTGAGGGGGGCTTGGGGGGTCAACTGTTATCTATTGCCCTGCAGGAGCCGTGAAGGTTCTGCTAGAAGAGTTTGTGGAATCATAAAGAGTGGGTGGAAGTGATATGGTGGCCTGTGATTGTAATTGCAGCACTTGGGAAACTGAGGCAGGAGGCACACCAAGAGTTGAAGGCTAGACTGGGCTATATAGCAAGGCCCTGTCTCAACAAAGACAAAAACTAAGAGACTGAGTTGGGCAGGCAGCTTTGGCTCCCCTGGCNAATATAAATTTAACAGATGTAATAATGAGTAGATACAGGCAAAAACCAAAATGGAGCTGAATCTCAAGATAATGTTTATTGCAAGTGAACCTGAGGAATGGGGATGTGGCTCAGTTGATAGAGTGCTTGCCTGGTATGCAGGAGGTCCTGGGTTCAATCTCAGCACTGCATGAGCCAGGCATGGTACACACTTGCGATGCCAGCACTCAAAAGGTAGAGACAAGATCAGAAGTTCAATGTTATTCTCAGCTATGTAGCAGGTTGGAGGCCAGCCTGGACTACATGAGACTTTGTCCCAAAATAAATAAATAAATAAATAAAACTTGAAAAGTGATTAATGTGTGTCACTTCTTTTACTTTCCTCCCTGTTCCTCCCTCCCCTTCCTACATAAATCAAACCATGTGCAGGTCTGTTGAGGTTTGGGTGTGTCTTCATTCTGTGGAAGCTTGGTCCTCAGTGGAGTGGTGTTGGGAGGTGTAGGACCTTTAAGAGCCAGAGTCCAAGGCACTTGTTAAATCATCAGAGGTGTTGTTGCCCTTGGAAGGAATTGGGGAGTTTGTTTTTAAGAGGATGCAGTGCTGTTATAAAAAGGCCTCTCTGCTGCCTGGCTGCTCTCTGTGTTGTACTCCTGCCATGATGCCATCTGGCATGGTGTGATGTAGCCTCGGAGTTCCTCACCAGAAACCATCTGATCTTAGNGTATCAGTCACCAGAACGGTGAGTTAATTAAATACCTTGTTTCTTTAAAGTATCCAACCTCAGTTCTTTTGTTATAGCAAGNGAAAACAATCTGAGGCCGAGCAGGGCAAGGTGGAGGTTTCAGGGCCATAGTGGTCTAGATTTTGGGTGGGAAAGTATTCTGGAAGAGGACGTTAAAGTCAAGAGGGACAAGAAGAATTGGGTGCAGAGGGTGGCTTTACTGGGAGGGAGAGGGCATCCCTACAAGGAAGGGACAAGGGAGGATGGAGTCCCTTCAGAGAGGCAGCCTGGTGTCAGACTTTGGAAACCAAGGAAAGTAAACACATGGGGCAAAGGGTTGGGAAAGAAGAGAGGAAGCCTGCAGAGTGCATTGGTCAAGCTGCCTGTGGAGACTCAAGGCACTGGGCTAAGTAAGGTCCATGGCACCTGCAGTGCAGGTGAGGAGGAAAGCCGCACTGGAGGGGCATAGGACAGTAAAAGACATAGGAGAAAGAATTGTGTCCTTCAGTGACACACTCAACCCTTCTGACACCAGGTTCCTCAGTGGACACAGACCGGGACTCCTACAGCTCAATTATGACAGTTTCTACCTAGAAGAGCAGAACCCACAGATTGAGGGGGTGGTGCCGTAAGACCGCCCCACTTCTCAAGCCATCTCAGACATAAGTTGTACACATCTTCAGACATTAAGTTGCAGATCTGAGTTCCCACAGCCCTTCTTAGGTTTGCTTAGTTTGCCAAGGCAGCTCACATGCTCAGGGAAGCACTTTGCTGATGTTCATCCACGTGTTAGAAAGTCTAGAACAAGAGACGGAGTTGATGGCTAGACGAGAGACGGAAGGCTGTAGGGATGCAGTGCCCTCTGTGTGCCCCTTTCAGCTGGTGACCTGGAAGGTCTTTACACTTTGTCCCTGGAAGTTTATGGAGGCTTCAGTAGGAAGCAATATCGCTTACAGCAGTGGTCATTCATGTCCAGATCCACCTTAAGCGGCTCTTGCCCCATCTGATCACATGGCTGGTTCCCCTGGCAACCAGCTCCATCTTGAGGCTATCCAGGAACAGGTCAAGAGTTGCCATGGTACAACAGAGGATGCACCTAGCTCAGGAAATTCCAGGAATTTAGAGGCCCCAAGTTAGATGTGGCAGTAATCAATAAATTACACAGGTCTGAAGATCTCTGAATCAGGAACCAGGGTTAATGATCAAATATGAGGGAAAAAAAAAAAGATTCTCCACTTAGGAAATTACACAGGTTTGTGGATCTCTCTGTAAAGGCCAAATCTATATTTCACAATATCACAGGCTGTCAGGGGAGGTTGTTAACACAGAGAATGACTGATTAGATAAGTCATGGGGACCCACGCTTTTCACCAGTAGAGATAGTCTTTGCATACATAGGAGGCGAGAGGACTGAAGCTGGTCAAGTTGGACTAGAATTGGAGGTAAGAGTGATATTATTTTGGATATACACAGATGAGTCTAGAAATAACTGTAGCTCTAAATGTGTACATTATTATTTATAAGTACACACATGTACACACCTGTGAATATTTCCTATATTCCCTAGCTGTATGTGTCAGTGGGCCCAAGAACAGCCAGAAGAGTAAATAACACATTTAAGGTCCAGATCTTGGCTTCTAAGAGAATGGCTGAAGGGCTGGAGCATGGAAGATACCCAGTAAGCTTGGAGTGTCTTACACAGTGAGCAAGGAAGTACAAATGGAATGAAGATCAGTGGGAAAGATACGGAGGCCAGTGTGCACAGGCTCCTCCTGGCCAAACCCTGGAGAGGTCAGACGATGAAGTAAGTTAGGCATGGTGGCTGGCTCACATCTTTAATCCCATCACTCAAGAGGCAGAGGCAAGTGAATCTNTGTGAGTTNAAGACCAGCCTGATCTACATAGATAGTTCCAGAACAATTAGAGCTATATAGGGAGAACTTGTCTCAAAAAAAACAAAACAAAAGAAAATAATGAAGCGATGGATTATAATTTACTGAATGAAACAGGAGTCCTTCATCCAATCCAGACATGAAGGAATAAATAAATACACTCAAGATCTGATGAAAAGTAGGATATTTGCTCTTTATATTANATTTACTCATAGCTTTAATGTATGTCCACACAAAACACTTAATTACANAGGGAAAAGGCAATTTCACAGTGAGAAATCCTGGCAGTCACCACCTGATCAAGTGGTCACAGTTTACCCACATTTGTGATGAAACAAATTGGTGCCATGTGTCACCCACTAGNATGCAATGAGAAGAGGCTTCTCTGGTAGTTTGGCCAAAGGTGCATGACCCAATCTAATTATGATAAAACTCCAGTTTTTGATTCTGTCTTTCTGTACCGTGGAAGATGGCAGTCCATGCCTGCAGAGCATGGCACCTGAACAGACACAGAGGCAATTTCTAGGAGGTGTGGTAGGTGATACAGCCAGTGGAGACCATTACAGAGATCTCCCCTCACAGTTTCTCTGTTGCAAGATAAGCTTAAATTCAAAAACATTCTACAAAAAGAAGGGGCCTATCGTCTTGAAAACTGTTGAGTCGTGAAAGTCAAAGGAAAGCCATACATGATGGTGCACACCGTGGCACTTGGGAAATAGAGGCAGAAGTCTGAAGCCAGCCTGGGCTGCTGCGTATGTGAGTATTATATAATACTGCATATGTGACTATTATATAAAGTGAAAGAATGACTAAGAAACTGTTCAGTGTTGAACAAGACTGGAGAGGCTGGTGAGATAGCTCAGTGGATAATGTTCCAACCTCCAGAACCCATACAGAGATGGAAGGAGAGACTGGATTTCATAACTCNACAAAGTGGTCCTCATACATCCCATGTACACATCCATATACACATTAATAACCACAAAACAACAAAACAAAGCAGACTGGAGAGCCACCTAAACATAGGTGTGATTTCTGGAAAGATCTTTTCACTGTAAACATGTGTGATTTCTGGAAGGTCTTCTCACTGTAAAGACNGTGTGATTCCGACTAGGAGGACAGCCCAGTCAGTAAAGTGTTTGCATTGCAAACACGAGGATATGAGTTTGCTCCCCAGGACCCATATGGGAAAGTCTGGCATGGTGGTGTCCATTTGTCATCCCAGGGCTGGGGAGGTGGAGACCCTGAGACTCTCTCTCCAGTCAGCTCCCCTATCTGGAGAGTTCCATGTCAGTGAGAGACCCTGTCTCAAAATAAGGTGACACCTAAGGGTTATGTACTGACCTTCAAACACANACACACACATGCACCCACTTGTATACACATGCACATACACAAAGCCCCCCGTGTGCATATACACCCATACATATACATGAACAAACACACAGGATACTATTGAGAACTTTGACAATTTCAGTGGCGTCTGGAGATGAGAGGCAAACTTGTTAAATCCTAATTTAGATGATTTTGCTGAAATGCTCTGAGTGTTCTCATTAGCAAGAAAAACACATTGCAGTTCTAGGGGCAAGAGGGCGTCTTCATAGTTTTGACTCTACAGGAAGAAGCCTCTGAGTCACAGTTTAGCATCCAGGATGTTTATTAGGGAGTGCCTTTGAAATTGACACCTGTAGAAGGGAAGGGNAGAGAAGGAAGCAAGCCTAGAGGAAGGAAACACAGCCGTAAGGAAGACCAGCAGCCTTAGCTGACCCATGAGCTCTGGAACCACAGTGCCCCTAACCAGGCTGAAAGTGCTGGGACCAATTTTTATTGTGTTCTGTGTGTGCATGTCTCTGTGTGTGTAAGTTCACATGCTCATGTGTGCACATGCGCATGGAGGTTAGAGGACAACCTCANGTTTGTCCTTCAGGAGCCATCTACTTTGCTTTTTAAGATAGGCTCAGGAAGTCACCAAGTAGGCCAGGCTGGCTGGTGAGTCCCATGAGATCTTTCTGACTCCACCATTCCAAGCACATGCTGTCACACCTGGCCTTTTACATGGATTCTGAGGCTCAAACTCAGAAGGCAAGCACTTTACCAACTGAGCCGTTTCTCTGGTCCAGGCCAGAGTCTAGACCCACACTTTGATCAGCTATTGGATGTAGAGGGTCCTGCTGATGAGGGTATCCCCTTGTCTCTGGATACTAGACACACAAAGTGCTCAGGCAGAAGCTACTGTTAGTAGGGACTTCTGCTGTCTCACCTGATGCAAAGAGTCCCATTTTAGGAACCAGATCCCTTAGCCCTGTGGAATCAGAACAGCAGGAGTGGATCTGGGACCCAGGGGAGTGATAGCAAGTTTGCTTCCCAGGTCCACATATTCTTCCTGCTAGAGACACAGAACCATAGTAAAAANTTTTTTGTTCTCTGTCCTTATGTGGCCTGGAAAATGGCATTCCATCTCTGCAGAGTGAGGCCGTCCAGCAGGCACAGATACAGCTTCTGAGCAACACGGACAGTAGATTCCATGTCAGGGATCCACCATCATCACTTCTGAGTTGCAAGTTGAATCCCTCAGTCTGATGCAATGTTCTGTGAGATTCTATGCTAATGGAATATTCCAGAACCCCAGGGTGATGCCTGAGGGATGAGACAATCAAAACACTCACCCAAATACTTGTCCATTCCTGTTAGAATGAATCATTTACCGAAGAAGGATTACAGAGTCTCCAGCTTTTGTCACCAGATGGTTTCTCGGGGGTGTGATGCCATACCCAGACTCTTACAACAGGTCTCTCTGGCTGTTGAGTTGGACACTGGTAGAGCAATAAGTAGCTAAACCCTGGTAAGTGAGAACCTGAGCTNCTGGGCTCCGAAGACTCTCATTCTGCCACAGGGTCACTTAANTCACGCATCTGTTGTGCCAGCCATGGTGTGGCTGATGACAAAGGCTGACTCACCTGGCTGAGGCATTTTATATGAGGGATTTATATCTGCCATTTTGCTATTCCTTGTGTCTGTTTTGTCTCTCTATACCTCCATTTTGTATTGAAAAAAAAANNNNTTTTNANNNNGGNNNTNNNNTNNNNGNCNNNNANTT
>LZPO01117050.1:0-13720 GCA_001675575.1 Neotoma lepida
CTTGCTCCTAATTCCTCTGATCTCTGTCAGATTTTCACCCTTATTTCTTGTTCCGCGTGTTTATTAATAAGACTGGTTAGAAGTTCTTCTTACAATACCCGGTCTTGAAAATAAGCGAAAAAAGGAAAGAGAGAGAAGAAAAGAAAAGACAAACAACTTTGGGGAACTCAAACAATGAGACTGCAGTAGTGACAGGAACACAATTATATAGATATTTGTAAGGAGTCAGCAAATGGAATACTGAAGTGAATAGCAAACATCAGAAAGGAAGTAAAAGAACACTATGTCAAAATTAGTGCTCTTTCACACACAGCAATGACTTAGAACACACAGCAGAAAATATCTCATTGCATGAAAGAAACTCCAAAACTTACCTTAAAATAATAATTATGAAAAGGTATGGTAGTATTCTGAAGAAGAGTTTAAATGTTTCCTAATACATCCAGATAAATTTTAAGTCAGAAATAAAGCTAATATATCATCATAATGTATGGTAGACATATAAATATAATGACCTCAACTCTTATTTACAGATCCTGTGAACTACTTACAGTAGTAAGGATGATAGGTAGTTAAGTTTGAGCTATACAAAACACATTTTCCACCCCCAAATCACACCTAGGAAAGTACTAAAGAGTAGATGAAAATAGAATTGAGTACCATGATATCTAAATAACGAAATGTGGGGAACCCCCTATTGTAAAGTGTAGAGGTGTTCAATTGGCATTGGCATTTGGATTGAAGGAGTTTTGGCCCTGTTTGAAGCTGAAAGTGATTCTTTGCCAGCAATGAAGGACATGCATCAGGAGAAGTAGCAAAATTTCCAAATTTCAGTATGTGCTGCACTGCATATATCTGAGGAACTGCCTCAGACTATAAGTTGCAGTCATCCTGTGATAACTTCAAAGCTTGGAGAAAGGATGATTTTATTGCAGCAGCATGACTCCAGTGTCTTTAATAAAATCTCTCAAAATATGTTTATAAACCACACAAAGAAGGATAGTGGTTATTATCTCATAACACACATATGTATAATTTAATCACATATTTGAAAGCTGGGAGTAGTGGCCCAGACCTATAATCTCAACACTTGGGAAACTGAAGTAGGAGGATCAATCAAGAGTTCAAGGTTAACCTGGTCTACATAGTGAGTTGAAGGCAAGCATGGGCAACATACTTAGATCTTGTTCCCAAAATAAGAAAGAAAATAAAAATAATACAACAAACAAAAATTAAAATGATATAAAGGTGTATTTTTCTTACTGATAAAATGGACATTAAAATATTTGGATAAGCACAAAGTACATTGTGATTGTATGCATCTATAAAAATAACAAATGCAGTATTTCATAAAAATATTATACACTAATAAAATTTTTAAATGAAAAATACTCTGCTGAAAATAGTTATATCAGATAAGTGCAAAACAAACATGAACTCTGAAAATCATGGTGTTCAGCCACTCCCATGGAGACAAAAATTCTTTCTGGGAAAATATTTTCAAAGTCTAAGTCTTACAGGTGAAGGGACCTCTGTCATGAGTGCTACTACTTCCCCATCTAGGATCTGTCCAGAAACACAGAACCATTCTCTGCAAGAGTTTCAATAAAGCAAATGCTTAGAGAATACAGACAGGGAACTTTTTCCATGGAAGGTTTAAACAAGAACCAAGAAACTGGATAAAGATCTTCTGTTGATAACATGAGTGGTCAGTCTACCAAGAACAAAGAGCATCTCACAAAATCTGACCTCTCTACCAGTGTTAGTCCTGTGAGACTAGAGCAAGGGTCTCTGGCTGAGCAATCCTTTCTTTTCCTGCTTCAGCTATGGGCATCATAGGCCTGAATGTAACACACATGGGTCAGCAGAGGAAGCAGTTTTGGCTCTGGTAGTTGTCAAGGTAAGAGCTTGAAGGGGACTCATAAGACCTCTCATTCCAGGAGAAACAGGTCAAGCTTATTCGTCTCTCGTGGTAGTAGTTCTAGAAAAACTCAAGGCATGGTCCCCAAATATAGTCAAGAGAGTGGAAAAGCCAGGCCCTATCAGAATTTTAAGTTGAAATTCTTGTGATGTCATCCATGTAAGGAATCTCTTAGAATCCATATTCTATCCCTGGCAGGCTCTGGAGCATGCTGATTCTGTATGAATATGTCTCACTTCTCACTAGGACATCAAAGGGGACTAACTTAAGGTCACCAGGGGGAAGGAGATGAAGGATCAGATAATATAAGTAGGACTCTTCCCCAGGGCAAATGGGGACTTCATACTGTAGACACAGGAAGACCCTCAGAAAACATGTCATGTTATTGGCCTAATGTTGTCTAAGCCCAGACAATCAGGCAAAAGTCCTTACTTGCTCTATAACTTTCATTTCTGGAAATATTTAAGGAAATAAGGACCCTGGCCTGAAGTTCAAATTATCAAATCAACCAAAAGAATGGGACCTAGCCCTTACGAAGAATAAATATAAATACTGAATATATGTCTACTGTCTCAGACCAACAGGTGGCATAAGTCTTATTGTGCTGGTCTCTTACCCTTTTACCCTAGTTGTTTCTTCTTGGAAGTCATAGGATTTAAAGAGCTAATAAAATACTCCCTCACTGCCATTTTACCTCTTTGGGGAATGGGAGGGGGATTTCTGAGGCCAACAACTTAGTTCCAGAGTAAAGCAGTCCGGGCATTGCCAGTTACAGAGGGAGAGTGTTTGTGTGTAGGTGAGGGTAATGAGGACTGAGATTTTTTAACTAACGAAACAAGAACGCAGTCATCCCTAGAAGATTTTTTTAATTGAGTTCCATTGTGTAGTTTTTTTACTGTTTATTTCAGGAGTCTGAGGGAGGTTGGGTTTTGACACATGTCTACTTGGGTCGAAAGAGCTGGAGTTGCAGGCCAGGCGTCAAGTGGGGAACCATAAATAGGAGCAAGGGTATGCTTATTTCAGGTAGATGGAATATTAGTTTGGCCACATCCAGCCACCTTTAGAACGTATTAGGGTCCCAGGACGTGCCATTTCGAGAATTCCTGTGTCATGGTTCAGGAAGGATGTAACTTCATGGTAGAGGAGAGAGGAGAACTAAAATTCACTAGTCATCAAGAGGAATAGCTGAATGAGGATTTTGAAGTTGTCCCACCACAAGATACAGGGAACATTTGTCCTCTTTGTGATGGCAGTTGTGCTCTCCTGGCATCAGGACAATGGTAGTAGTATGAACTATTAGGTGGGGGTAGGGAATGTTGGGAGTGGGAGGAAAGCAGGGTCAAAAGGCCATGGCGGGTGCTTTCTTGTCAGGACTAGCCAAGGCGTGGAGGGCAGGGAGAGACATGCATCATCAAGCCAGGAGGGGGCAACATGTGCCATTTTTCAGGTTCATCATAGGAGCCTGAGGAAGGAAAAGATTTTCAGCAGGACGCAACTATGGAGTGCTGACTCTGAAGAGACAAGGTAGGTGAATTCTGAGAAGAAATCAGGGGGTTTCTCTTCCCTCACAAATATTGGAGTATCGCTCTGCCTTTTTTTCAACACACATCTCCAGGGCAGCTGAGTTGAATACGTGTGGTTTCTGGGTTCTGTCTAGTAGTCTAAGGGATTGAGGTGAGGGTCAGGAGCTGGATTCTGGTGTTAAAGAGCAGAAGCCTCAGGCTTGATATGCCGGACCCTCAAAGAGATGTGTGAACCTTCCCATTAACCCACAGCCATGGGTGAACCCAGGACCCTCTTGCCTATGCAGTTGTTCTGGGAGATTGACAGGTCAAGTTATGGTTAATACCATTTATTTTCCTGAGTTTTGTGTCAGGAGTCTACCAGTGCGAAGGTTTTTAGGGAGAGAACTGGGCTAGGATCTGCAGGAAAGAATTCTTGGCTTTGAATCTGAGAACTGTGAGGACCCAGTGGAAACCTTTTTCTTCTGCACAAGAGTAGGAGTATCTAGTCCCAAAGACACGGGCCGTTAGTGACCCCTAATGTGCTAGGTCACAAGGTCACAGATCAAAGATGTTACTGTTTCCCTGAGTTCTGTATCATGGGTCCAAGGAACTTCAGGTTTTTTGTGAGGGTACTGGACTTGAGTCAACAAGGAAGGAATATGGGCCTTGATAATTATTAAGGGGAATACACTGAGGGATTAGGAGAAAGATTTTGTGAGAGGATTGGGGTCCTGCCAATTCTCAACAAATAATGGAGTATATCTCCTGCCTTCTCTAGAGCACACATCCCTGGCGAACCTAGGAAGGCTGAGAGGTACACTGTTTCTGGGTTTCCATTTCTGGCATCTGAAAGAAATGAGACTTTGGGGGAGGAGGGTAAATTTGGATCGGCTAGAGGAGAAGTTCCAGGCTAGATGGTGAAAAGCCAAAGTGAGTAGTTGGATTCTCCCTCTCCACTCAGAAGTACAGAACAGTGTTTATCTTGGTTGTCCAAGTAGTTGATCCAGAAGACTTTAGACAAGTTAGAGATATAGTTTGCTTTCAAAGTTTCATGTCTGGAATCCAAGGAGAGGGAGCTTCTTTTTCAGAGAGTAGACTGGAGCCAACATACAGAGGACTCCCAGCATTGAGCAGAAAGACTGTGAGGGCAGGCTGGGAGCTTCCTGCCCACTAACAGAGGATTTCTACCTATCCTAGAGTTAGTTGCCTTTTGAAGCTTCAGGACAAGTCAAAATTTTCACTGCTTCCATGGACCTTACTGAGGTTTGGCTTTGAAGGATAGGAATGGACCTGTGTGGCAATGGGTTGAGGAGAATGTTCAGAGGACATCTGTGAGGGAGTACCCATAATGATAAGATTCTGTGGTAAGACTGGGAGCCTTCTCCTCTCCCACAGGCATATGATGACTGGTCATAGTTTTCTCAGTATTAATCCTTGAGGGATTATAGGCAAGGTGAGAGGTGTACTGTTTGGGGATTCCATCTTGGATGATTGAGGGAAATTTGGAGGAGGGTTGAGAGGACAGTTCTAGGGTCAGTATAGGGAAGAGTCTTAGCTTTGAGTAAGAGCACCTTCGAGGTTGGTGGAACCTTGCTTTCCTCCACAAAAATAGATAGCAACATTCTTACTAGGCTCTGATAGGTATTTGTCCAGAAATGATCCAGGGTAAAAAGCAGCTCATTTGTACCCATAAGCTCTATATTTTAAGTCCCAGGATAGGAGCTGGAAGGAGGCAGACTTTAGTAAGCAGAGAAGAATGCCCAGCTTTGGGAACAGATCAGGCGACCATGAAGGAAGACAGGTAAGTTCTTTGGGGATATTTGGAAATCTACTCTTTGGTCACCAATATAGTGATGCAGGTGGATTGGTTTGTCTTTCCTATCTGTCATCTTTGGGAGGCTCTAAGCAACATGAACATTATAATTTTGGTATGCTTTTTCTATTTCCCCAGCTCAATCTAAGAAGGCTGTNCTTCTTAAAATGAAAGGGAGAGGGGTCACAAGTGAGCCCCTTCACCCTGCTTCCTGCTTCGTGGTGTGATCAAACTGCCAAGTGGATTCGCTCCCCGTCAGATCAGAGGACGACTTCAGCTGTCTACTTGGTTCTGTATTTGTGAGTATATTTCCTCAATTTATCCTAATAAATTTCCCTAGTACTCCTTAAGCAGACTCCCGTGGATTTCTCACATTATGGGAGTAAAGATATCCCAATATTTAGAAGCAAGGCTCCAGGAGATAGTTGCTTTACTTTTTATTTACTGGTGCAAGGCATTGCAGTGCACTTTGAGGCTAATGATGCCCATACCACTGCAACCCTGCATACCCAGACAGCTTCCTCTGCTGGCTCCCTACTGACTATCCTCACTTTTCCCCGGACTGTGTCATAGTGTGTCCTTTTAAAGAGTTTTTTATTACACACACATGTGCACACACACACACACACGCACACACATGCACACACACACACACACACACATGCACACACACACTATTGCATTCACCCATTATTCTTTCTAATACTCATTCCACCCACTGAACATATTCTTTTTCCTAAGACATCTCCCTCCAATTTATTTAATTTGTTTCACTCTGTTTAATGTGCTTGTGACCCACTGTGATTAATTAGTGTTGTTTTTGTCTGATTTGTTTGTGTGTGTGTGTGTGTGTGTGTGTGTGTGTGTGTGTGTGTGTGTGTGTAAGGGGCTAAGGTTTGGTCAATGGGGAAGAATTCCAGCCTCAGTGTATGGCAAGGGGAAGACCCTGACTCAAGAGATTTACATCTTTCACATATAGCAGGCCTCAGATCTCTCCTATCCTAGAATTTTTGGAGATAAAAACACTGTGCTTCTGTGGTTCATGCCATTTCCTACATCCCAACTAAGGAATCCTTTAGCCATGCCTTGTTTCTTCTTTCAGCTCAAGTGAAGCTGAGGCAGAATTCCAAGGGGTAGTGTATCCATACTTAGACGTTAGAGTCACTGAGTTATGTTTATCTGGGTGGCCTTGGTTTTCCTTGACAAATAGAGGCTTCCTGAGCTCTTTAGGCTTCAAGGCAGAGATTCAGATTAGAACAGGGGATCCTTCCAATACAGATAGTGGGAATCCCAAAGAAGCCTATCATTGTCAATGGTGAGAAACTGCAGGCTCAGCCATAAGATCTCTTTTCACCCCTTCTTTCTTTCCTGGTATGTCAGGGAATTATGTGTCTAAGGCTTAGAAAGCCACACTCACGTGAGCAAAATGGAAGCAATGCATGCCCTGTCAGGAGTAAATACAAATAATTTCAAGATTTCTAATGACACATCTTGCCCCAGACAAAAGAGGACCTGGAAAAACATCTCCATGTCTTCTTTGTCAATATTGTTAGGATAGGGGTAGTAGTATACTGATGTGGCACTTGTCTCATGCCCTCCAGTATTTGGTGGAGATTATCAAATGGAGATGAGACATATTTTGGGGAGTGATATATATGCCTCAAGAGAAGACACCAGTGCAATCTAGGGGGGTGTATTTCGAGGTTAGAGAGAAACCTGGTGCCAGGGAAACTCTCAGGAATTCACAAGGATGACCCTAGCTAAGATTGCTAGCAATAGTGGAGAGCATGCTAGAACTATCATCAGAAAGTCTTTACCCAGTAACTGATGGAAGCAGATGCAGAGATTACAGTCAAGCACTGGGCCGAGCTCCAGGAGTCCTGCTGAAGAAAGGGAGGAGGGGTTGTATGAGCCAAGGGGTCAAGGTCATGAAAGAGTAACACTCAGAGATGGCTGACCTGAGCTCATGGGAGCTCATAGACTCTATACAGACAGCTAGGGAGCATGAATAGGACCAGCCTAGGCCCTCTACATGTGTGTGACAATTGTGTAGCTTGGTCTCTTTGTAAAGCAGTGAGATCAGGACCTGTCCCTGGCATTTAGCTGGCTTTTGGGAACCTGTTTCCCATGCTGGATTACATTGTTCAGCCTGTATGCAGGGAGAGGAGCTGGGTCCTACCTCAACTCGATGTGCCATGCTTTGTTCAATCCCTTGGGAGGCCTGCTCCTCTCTGAATGGAGAGGTAGGAGGAGTACATGGGGAGAGGTGTAGAGGAGAGTCAGGGGAGGGGGAACAGGAGGAGAAGAAGGAGGGAAAATGTAGATGGTATGCAAAATAAATGAAAAATTTTTTTATAAAATAAAAAGAAGTAAAGATATCACTTTTTTCACATTTGACTAGATGTTCTCAGGGAAATAAGAATATTTTTCTGAGAAAGTTCAATCATTTCAGTAGAGGAAGCTCCAGATCTGCCAAGACCACATTAAAAACTGAAGGACTCCCTTAAGTTAGAAAAAAAAATGGAGCTCACACCATTCCTATTCTTGCTTTGAACATGAAGGGACAAGCAGTGTGGTTTTAACTCAATACTGGAAAGAGGATGCCTTAAGTCCTTAGTCCTTAATGTCCCTGCATCTAACCGTGTGAGTGTGTCTAAAGCTGGTCATGGGTTGCACTTCTTAACTTTATTTCTGAGATGAGCTCTAAAGGAGGTTATGCTACACAGATGACCAGAGGAGTACCGAGCTCTACCTGGACTGAAGTTTAGGACCCTTTGTGAGTGCTGAGGAAAGTTTATTCCATCCTCCTTCCCTCTCCTGGGAAAGGTGGGTCCTATACAATTTTTCTATTTACTGTTCTCAGGCCTGCAATGGCTAAGCTCTACCAGGACCTAAGTGGATAGAATTACTCAGGATGGTATGCTTTGGTTTAATTGTGAAACTTAAGGTCAGCAGAACATGGGACAAGCCCCATCAACACTAAACATTAATCTGAAGTAGAAACATCTCCCTCAGTATAATCAACCCTGGTCTGGGATCATTAGATTCAATGCCAAGTTTCTTTGTCTAGAATATTCCAGAGAAGTAAATGAAAACCTTAATATTAATGTGTAAGAGCAAAGGAAGGAGTCCCAGATTTAACAAGAATTGACACCAAGGGAAGGCAAATGGTAACCTCCAACATAGATAGAATGAGCCTCACAGAAACTCTACCTTATCCTTAACATCAGCCTATAGAGCCACTGTTCTCAACCTTCCTAAGGCTGTGGCCATTTCATAGAGTTCCTCATGTTGTGGTAATCCCCAACCATAAAATTATTTCATTGCTACTCTATAACTGCATTTTGCTACTGTTATGAATCATAATGTAAATATCTGATATATGACCTCCCCAAAGGGATTGCTAACCCCAGATTTAGAACCGCTGCTATAGGGGCTATGGTAAGGAATGGCCTGATGTGATGTGTTCGCACTTCCTCCAGAAGATGAATGAGGGACCTTGGGAATTAAGGACTTGATTTTAAGGGACAGACTATGTTAACTGAGTGAAGAACAAGGATTAATCAGAATAGCCGTGAAGAAGCAAATACCGAACTTGGCACTGTATAGGAATGAATGCCTGAGGTATAACTTCATTTTTATCTTGCAAATCTCATGGAGGACAGAGCACTGGCATGATAGAGAGAGAGAGACAGTAACTGAGCAGAGATAGAAGTCCCAATCTTCAACATTTGTCAAGGTAAGGATGTTTGTGAGCTCCAAACTCCTTACTACCTTGAAATATGAGGCCAGGAAGTCTGACAGTCTCCTATTCTCAGCCAAGGTAGGATCCATGCAGGGATGCAAGATGTGTACTCTTTTTTTCTCTCTCCAAATGTGGGGAAGATGACTCACAGAAGTGAGATTTGGGTCTTATTGGACAATATCAAGAGAAGAGGGTGTTACCCATACCCTGGAATGTAGGAAGATGAGTACCATTAGGGAACACCAAGGGAACCTTTACTACAGATGAAATAGAGCCCAGCCTCTGCTATAAGCCTTGGATGCCCCAGGGAATGTTAGTCAGATGCCACATCTTTTCACTGTTGTCTTTGTTCTTAGAGAAGTAAGGGCAGTGGTCTGAAGACACCACAGTCGGAAGAGGAGATGCATTATAGCAGTCATCTGAAAGACAATTCCTGGGTATTTGTAGATGTTAAGGTAAGGACTATAAGTGAGGACTAGGGGAGGATTTGGTGTCCATTTCTAGAGCTGAAGGCATGCTCATACCTTCTTTGTTATCCTGCCAGTTGTTGGAAGCCTTCAGGGGGCATGATTATGTATGGTACATCCTCACTTCAATCTTGATGCTTTCAAAGAATTTAGGGTATGGTATGATAGGGTAGACCAAGGCCAGCAGATAAATTAGTATCAGGCTTGGAGAGGTACCATTGTTATAAATAATGGAACATCATACTTAGGAGTGATGGGATCCTTAATGTGTTTGGTCAGCTGTTATGATCACTGCAGTGAGATTCAGGACAGGTATGATGAGAGATAGTGTCCCTTTACTTCCTCCTGTTTGTCTTAAGAATATGAGGTCTTGTCATGTGAGTTTATCCTCTCTTTAATGGAAAGATCAAACTCATGCCTCTCTAGGGGTAAGGATAGTACAGAAAGGGTTGTGAAACTCAGAATTCCAAGTATCTCACAGCCTGGATCCATTTGTCAGCTCCAACTCATCTTCGCTGTGCCTACAGCCTTCAGTATCAGAGGGTACTCTATTCCTTTTACAGAGGTATTAGGAACTATGTGAATACATTAGTTTTAAATTAACAAGGAGAAAAGACTCATGAAGTATCAGGAGTCAAGATGAGGTACATACCCTGAGTGTAGGCATCAAGCTCACACAAGCACAGAGGAAATCACAAGGTACTGTGTCCCACATAATCTATTGTGAGTGCTGGAATCTAATTATCTGCCAGTTAGGTGTACCTTAAGGAACTTTCTTAAATTTTCCTACAGGTTCCTAGAAAGCATACAACCAGAATACCAATATATCTGTGAGTCCCCGTGAAATCACTTATAGAAAAGAATCGTAAGTATGCTTTTGTTAGAATCATCAATGATTTAACTTTCAGCTGTATCCACTCCTACTGTGTACCCTTTTATTAGGTCTATGGGATCTCATCACAAACACTCCTGATCTCCAACTCCAATAAGAGCCATAACGCTTCCATATAGAAAATGTCCACATCTCTCTTTCGAGGAAGAGTTACTAGAATCTGACATAACACAGGAATTGTTGGTTTTAGATCATTCAGAGGAAGAAGAGTACAAAAAGGAAGAGAAAGAGAGGGAAGATGAAGAGAAGGAAGATATTAATGTAGTAAAAGACAAGAACATGACCATGGTGGTGGACGATGAGGATGAGGTGATAGTTTTGGAAGATGATGATGAAGATAAGGTGGTGATGGTGGAAGATGATGAAGATAAGGTGGTGGTGGTGGTGGAAGATGATGATGATGATGAGGTAATAGTGGAAGAGAAGGAGAAAATAAAGAAGGGAGAGAAAAAAGAGGAGTGGAAGAAAGAAGAAAATGAGGAGGAAAGGAAGCTGAAGAGAAAGAGGAGGAAGAGGAAGAGCATGATAAAGATATCTCTTTCATTTCAGCTTTCTCTTTAAAGAGCTCTATCCCCTCCACATTTTCTATGATTCAGGGTACCCTAGATAAAGAGGAATGGCATACTTCCCCTATGATGAGTGTTCCCCAGAGTCCACAAAGCATTTATCCTGCTTCCACTTCATACATCTATTCAGATGAAGATTATAGTATCCAAGAAGAAGAAGAAGAAGAAGAAGAAGAAGAAGAAGAAGAAGAATGTGCTGTGTTTTATACACATCTAGATGTGTATAAGAGACAGGGTATAATCAAGTGAATTTCTTTGCAGTTCTGGGGAGAGGGGGAGGAGGAGGAAGAGAAATTTTTCCCCTTGCAGGTGATAGACAGTGAATCTATCTAAAATTTAGAAAAAATTCTAAAGAAAAAAGGGTGACTGACTTAGTGAATTTTATGATCCTCAAATAAAAGATGAAGGAACCCACTACAAAACTGGAAATGCTCCAAGTTGTCACAGAAGACCAAAAGAAACAATTCCCTATGATCTTCAAGGAAGCTTCTAATTGCTTAGACATTATTTTTTGCATTAATGTAAAGGAAAATGATCCTGTAAGCCACTCATGTCCTTACCAACTCACTGAACCTCACCCATGAAGATGAAGACCAGAGAATGCCTACAAATGGCTTCCTGATACTTATCCTGGTGTGTGGTATTCATGGAAGAGAACTGTGCTTCTGACGAAAGCATCTGGAAATTCCTGAATATGATGGGAGTGTATGATGGAGAGGGGTATTTCATCTATGGTGACCCCACAAAACTCCTGACTAGTGCTTTTATGGAGCAAAATTACCTGGAGTATCAGCAGGTGCCTGACAGTGAGCCTCCATGCTATGTGTTCCAGTGGGGACCAAGAGCCTATGCTGAAACCACCAAGATGGAAGTTCTGGAATTCTTGGCCAAAGTCACAGGCAGGGATCCCATTTCTTTCTCAATATTGCATGAAGAGGCATTCAGAGATGATGGAGAGCGAGGCTCTCATAGAAAAGGCTCTAAGAATAGTGCTGCATACAAGCCCACTGAAGAGAATGGATCAGCAGCTATTGAAAGTGAAGAATCTGTGCTTGAGTCTGTTCACAATGTTTCTGAAGAGAACAGCCATGATTATAATTAAGGAAGGAATAAGGTCAGTCTGAGGATAATACACTGTGTGACAACTTTGTGCTCTTCTACATGGTGATTAGTAATTTTATTGCTCCCCTTTTTTGGATATTTGCATGCTATTACGTTTAGAATCTACATTTATGTGTGTGCGTGACTTTGGTCACATTTATTACTGTTTATTAAGGTGTGAGAAAAAATAGAGAAAAAATACATTGTAGTTTGTTTCTTTATTTCTTTAGCATTTTGAGTGTATTCTATGAGTTGAAATGCTATATATGTGGATATATTCTGCTTATTCAACAAACTATGAAAAATAATTAGTAAATCTTAATAAAAGTGTTTTCTCACCACTGACTTGATTTTTAAAACACTCTTTTTTTTTAGTTTTTTACATCCCGACCTCAGTTTCCCCTCTCTCTTCTTCTCCCAGTCCCTCCCTCCACCTCCCTTCTGCCCTCCCCCAATCCACTCCTCTGTTTCTATTCACAAAAGGGCAGGCCTTCCATGGATATCAACAAAACATGGCTTATCAAGTTGTTGTAAGACTAAGCATCTTGCTTGTATTAAGGCTGGGCAAGGCAAGACAGTATGAGGACTAGGGTCCCAAAAAGCCAGCAAAAGAGTCAGAGACAGCCTCTGCTCCCACTCTTAGGAGTCCCACAAAAAGACCAAGTTGCACAACTGTAACTTATATACAGGAGGCTAAGTCAGTCTCATTCAGGCTCCAGGGTTGTTGGTTCAGTCTCTATGCATTCCTATAAAGGCCTGCATTGTTTGTTCTTTGGGTTTTCTTTGTGATGTCCTTGACACCACTGGCTCCTACAGTCCTCCCTCTCTCTCTTCAGCAGGATTCCCCACGCTCAGTCTAATGTTTGGCCGTGGGTCTCTGCATCTGTTTCTACCAGTTGCTGGTGAAGCTTCTCTGATGACAACTGAGCTAGGCACCAATCTATGAGTATAGTATAGAATATTGACTCATTTTCATGGCATGGGTCTCAGGCTAGACCAAACTGACTTGCATTTTAACCAAATATTAATTGAATGTTTTTCACCTTTGGAAGACAGTTAACAAGTGTGTGTGTGGAGGGAGTAAGTGAGACATAGCCTTACCCAGAGAGATAGGGACATCTACTATATCAGAAATTCAGGGAGATATCTGTTAAGACCTTAAGATCTAGTGGAAGGAGGAATACAGGAGTAAGTGGAGATCAAATTTTCAGTTTGAAAAATCCTGAGCCAAATCAGGTCAAGGCTTTAAGAAAATATTACATCTTTGTGAATGAATCTTGCGTTAAACTATGGAAGACATCAGTACCAGTCGAGGTGTGTCTTAGCAGTGAGAGAATAGAGAGTCCTAGGCCCTACAATACTGAAAAGCAAGGGCTTAAATGAAGGACAGAGGAGACCTTTCATTGATGACAGAGGATACTTTCACAGAAACCCACATTGAATGTCCAGAGAGGTTACTGTCACAGGAAACAGGCAGAAACCACCTCCTGGCTTCCCTGTCTGCCTTCTCTCGCAGTTCAGGTAGATGAAGACTCTGGCCTGAAGGATGCTTCTAGGGTCAACCAACAGAAGACAGTGGGGAAACCCTCTCAAGAGTAAATATAAGGACCTTGAGGAGCATTGAGAAGATTTCTTTTACCAGACATGGAAACTTTTCATAGGGTGTGTGTGTGTGTGTGTGTGTGTGTGTGTGTGTGTGTGTGTGTGTGT
>LZPO01117050.1:13805-24084 GCA_001675575.1 Neotoma lepida
TATCTTCTACTTGACCCATTCTGCTTATCAGACTTTCTTCTTAATTTTCTAGTCAGGTTATAGAGTTTTCAATTCCATCTTTATTTCAGCTTGAATTCTACTCAGTATTTTTATTTTTTTTTATTAATTTGGTTTTCCAGTCCTAGATTGTATTCACCGTTTCCATCAACCTAATGTTTTGTTTTCTTGAGCTTTATTCTAGCATTTATTCTCTTTAAATTAATTAAACTGTTGGTTTGTGTCTTCTTTAAACTCTTTGAACTCTTCGATGAAGTTGAGGAGTGTTCTTTTAAGTTCTGTGTCCTGAGGTACATCTAGGTCATTTTCATTATACAATATTTCTATAGAACTGGTAAATGGGGCAGGTATCTTGATATTTCATAATGTTTGTACTTTTGTAACAAGACAGAGCATGTGGACTTATTTTACAAGTTTTACGTCTGATGTAAACACAGCCAGGTGGACCAGAGCACAGAGTATACAGGCCACACTGGGCCTGGAGACTGGATATTGCATGAGCTTGTCAAAGTCAGGTGGATACATATGGGGTAGAGGGACATGGAATATGTGCAGGATGTGAATTCAGGCCCAAGTCTGGAGGTTGGGGACAACATGAGCAAGCCATGAGTAAGCCAAGGCACTGGATATAGGACCTGGCTTAGATCAAAGGATTTGGAATGGTATGGACACTGTAATATCAAGGGGACTCGATAGGCTGGGGTAAGAGCAAGATGTACAGACCAGGCTGTGCATGGAGGTTGGGCATGTTGCACACAGAGAGTCAGGCAGACATGGCAACAGGGGTGGGGGATGTTTTATAGTTTTAGTTTGTTGTTACAGAAATCTTTTATTTCAATGATTTGCTATATTTCTAAGTTTATTTTTGAGTCTACTATGAATGTTATTGATCCATTGATTTGTTTTTCAACATGCTTGCCATCAGTATATAGATGTAACATGCTGTGTTACTGAAAGTATTTATCAATTCAAATAATTTTCTGATGGACTCAGTGTTCCTTAGTAGTTTATATAGAGTCATTTTTTTGACAGATTGGTTTAATATCTTTTATTTGTAGTACTTCTATTTCTTTGCCTTGTTTTATTACCATAGCTAAGAATTCAATCATCATATTGAATACATATTTGAAGACTGAGTACTTCTCTTATTATTTATTTTAAAGTGAACAATATACTCTATTTCTACTTCCTTGGAAGATCTCTTCTGCCATGGACCCTTGTGCTGCCAAACTCTGTGTTATTTGATTGAAACACTCTTAAAAGATAATATCCACATATAAGAGTAAATATGCAATATTTTTCATCCTGGGTCTGGATTACCTTGATCAAAATGATTCTTTTTCTAGCTCCATCTATTTACCTTAAAATTTCATTTTTTAAAAATCAGCTGAATAATATTCTATTACATAAATTTTCCACATTTCCATTATTTATTTATCAGTTTATGAACATCTAGGTTGTTTCCGATTTCTGGCTATTGTGAATAGAGCAGCAATGAACATGGATAAGCAAGTATCTCCGTGGTGGGATAAAGCATTCCCTGGGTACATGCTCAAGAGTGCTATAACCTGGATCTTGAGGCAGACTGAATTGAATCCCAGCTTCCTCAGAAACAGTCACACTGATTTCCATATTGTTTGCACCAGTTTGTACTCCCACTAGCAGTGAATAAGTGCTTTGTAATGAATCCTTGCTAGCATGAGCTGTCATTTGTTTTATTGATCTTGGTCATTCTGACTGCAGTATGCAGTTAGTACATCTGATACTAACCCTCTATCAGATGTACAATTGGTAAAGATTTTTTCCCATTCTGATTCCCAACTAAAAGCTTCACCCCTACTGTCTGGTATTCATGGTGAAGGAAGGTACTTTGCATACTATGGAAGGAGAAAAATAATCATTAATAATACCCAGCTGCAAACTCAGAGACCTACAACAATGACCTGTCTGCATAATATACTATTATAATGCCAGCATAAAAATTATGGGAATACACAACCACATTTTGAGTAGATTTAAGGCCCACTCCATGAGATTAAACTCATACCTGACATTCCTAAATTGTTCAAGATCCTGAAGCTTCGGGGAATCCTCATACTATTATTATGTTGTTTCGTTTATTTTTTTTTAATTTTCATTTTTTGTTTTCCTTTTTTCGAGAAGTGAGGAAGAAAGGATGTGGGAGGACTTGAAGAAGGAGAAATTAAGACAAAAATATGATGTAAGATAAAAATATGATGTATGAAAAAAATTCTCATGTAGGAATTTTTCATAATTAAATTTATCAATTTTCCAAAGATAAAAAAATAAGATAAAAATCAACCCAAAGAATAAGAAATATAGAATTTTGCCAAAGTAATTTTCTGAATTTATTGAGATAATCATGTAATTTTTAACCTTTATTCTATTTATGTGACATATCATATTTATCAGTTTTAATATGCTGACCAACCCTGGCATCTCTGAAATAAAATCACCTTGATTTTTGTGAAAGGATTCATGATAACAGCTGTTTAAAGGTATGATAGATCTTTGCAATAAATCTAAGCAGTTTTGGCTTTTTTCTTTGTTAGGGGACTCTTGATGAATTCTTCAGTCTTATTATAGCCTATCTGTTATTACTAGGGCTGCCTGATTTAGTTTCTGCTTAAGATTCCAGTCTCTTTTTCTCAGAGGAATCAAGGCTAGAGCTATGGATTGGTCACTGCTTTGCTTGACTTTAACTTTCTTATTCTCCATGCTATGTTAATTGCCTGTCACCTCCTTTTGCATTTCAGATGTGTTGCCTCTAATTCTTTCCTCTGAATATAATTTTTCTACTCCTTTAATTGTCAAATTACTTTTTTATTATGTTTCTTCCTATTTAAAACAATTTTAACCTTAATTATATTTTGATCATAGTCTTCCCCTTCCCCAAGTCCTTCCAGATCCTCTCTGCCTCTCTTCCCACTCAACTTTAAGTTATTTCTCAGAAAAAAGAAACAAAAACCCAATACAACAATAACCCCCCCAAATCATGACAACAAAATAAAACCAGAAAAGAAAGACAAAACAAAACAAAACAAAACAAAAAAACCACCAAAGTGTAGTCAAATAAAAGTACACAAACAAACTGAAGTCCTTTATATATTGTTCCCCTACTCCAGAACATGAGGCCTGTCTTGCAGTGGTTGATATACCACTGTCACTCCATTGTAGCAAACTATTTCTCTCTCTACCAGAAAGTATGTGACAGTTCAGTTATTAATCTTGAACCTAGTAACTAGGCATTCATTCATTTTTAACAATATAAGGAAATAAAATATGATAAGATAAAACTCAGCACATTGAAGTTGGACAAGACAAATCAACAGAAGGAAAAGAGCCAGAGAAGACATAAAATCAGAGACCCATTCTTCACACACTCAGAAATCCCATAAAACCCTAAACTGGAAGCTTTAATATACATACAAAGGACCTGTTGCAGCCCAGGGAAGTCCCAGTGCATTCTGTCTCAGTTCCTGTGAATTCATATGAGCTTTGCTCACTGAGGTGAGTTAGAGGGCCTTGTTTTCTTACTGTCCTCCATCCCCTCTAGCTCTTATACTCTTTCTGCTTTCTCCTCTGCAGGGTTTTCTGCTTTGAGGGGAGGCATTAGATGGAGGCATTCCATTTAGGGCTGAGTGTTCCAAGGTCTCTCATTCTCTGCATAATATCTGGCTGTGGGTCTTAATGTTTCCATCAGCTGCAGGACCAAGCTTCTCTGATGGTGACTGAATAAGGCACTAATCTATTAGTATAACAAAATATCATTAAGAGTTATTTTATTAGTACATTATTTTCTTTTTTTTAAAAAAAGTATTATTTGCTTTCAGCTTAGAATCCTGGGCTATCTAGTCTCAGGTTCTTGGTCATACAAGCAGTGTTGGATATGGGTTCCATCTCATGGAGTGGGCCTTAAGTCAAATTAGTTATTGGTTTGTTGCTCCCACAAGCTTTGTTCCACCATTACTGTAACATATAATATAGGTAGCACATTATTTAGATAAAGTGTGTCTTTCTGGGTGTTTATATTTCTCTTTTGATAGTTTGCTGAGTACTTTCACATACCAAAGATGTTGGAACATAGAGGTGAAGGTTCTATATAGACACCAGCTCTACACCTCCATATTCAATGAATTGTATCAACTGGGCTAAGGGTGAAAATAATTGTTGAAATATATATGAACAGCTATGATTTTTACATGACAGAAGGATAAAAGAAATACAGGCAGTAAGTTGCTTGTTGTTTTACATGTTTTCTGTTCATATAAGATTTTTTTAATTGCCGGGCAGTAGTGGCACACGCCTTTAATCCCACCACTCAGGAGGCAGAGGCAGTGTCAGTTTGAGGCCAGTCTGGTCTACAGAGCTATACACAGAGAAATGCTGTCTCAAAAAACCAAAAAGAAAAAAATTTAATTATTTAATACTTAATGAATCATTATGCCAGACTTTGGTAACCAATAATCTACTCTAAATTTACACGTAAGTGAGATCATGATATTTTTGCTTTTCTGTGACTAGCATTTTTCTCTTAACATGATATTTACTAGGTATATTTGTGTTATTGTTCATATATTTTATATCTGAATGAAATTCTATTATGTGCACATAACACATTTTCCTTATCTTTCACTTATCAACTGACGTTTGAGTTGAATCTGAATTGCAGCTACTGTGGAAATATGGAAGAGCAAATGTCTTTTTGACCTATTGATATTATTTTCTTTAGCCCTATAACCAGTGATGTGATAGATGCATGATGTGACAATTTTAATTTAGTATTTTTGAGGCACTATACTATTTTATGTATATTTATTTATAATTTATGTTTCCATTAACAGTATATTATTATCCATCATATGTTATCACTTTTATCAATGAAATTATAACTATTGTAAATGGGATAGGATCATATCTTATGGTTTTGGTTTATCTTTTTCTCAGGGTTAATAATATTGGGAATTTTTCAGACCATTTGTATACCTTAGAAATTAGATTTTTTTGCAGTTGAATTCTGTGTGTTCCTTACATATTCTGGATATTAACCTCTTGTCAGAATATATAGCTGTAAAGTAAATTTTTTTTTCGAGACAAGGTTTCTCTGTGTAGCTTTGGCGCCTTTCTTGGAACTTACTCTGTAGACCAGGCTGGCCTCGAACTCACAGAGATCCACCTGCCTCTGCCTCCCGAGTGCTGGAATTGAAGGCGTATGCCACCACCACCCAGGTGTAAAGTAAATTCTTATTCCACAGTGATTTCTCTTACTTTTGTGGATTATCTTCTTTGTTAAGCAGAAGCATTTCAGTTTGATATAACTTCAAATGCTTAGTGTTGATCTGCTTTTGGTATCATATCCAAAATACCTATACCAGTAGAATTCCTCTGCTTTCTTTTAGAAGTTTCAAATTTCCAAGTCTTAATATTGAGATCTTTATACTCCATTGAATTGATACTTATAATACTAGATTTTTTTAATTTTCATGAACTGGATTGTCATAATGGAGACATAGTAGTACGTGAAAATTTCAAGAAAATTAGGTAAAATGTTTACTCCAAAAGATAAATCATAAGTTAGTCATTGATGTTAAACATCATAATATTTCACATGATTGATCATTGTTTTCACTGAAACCATTATGTATTATTTTAATTAATCATATACATTACTATCATTTACTGTGATTTTATTTACTCATATAGAAATATCCAGATCAACTTACCGCTTTTAACATCTATCTTTCAAATTCTACAATGATGCTATGTTTTAAGAAAATAAAAGTAACATGTTATTCAGTTTCTTATATACTCTTCAGATGCAATTAATTTTGATATAAAGTGAAAAGAAAAATTAAATATTGGTTTGGGGCCATTTTTTATTTGAAGCTTCTTCACAGACTTGTGTATGCTTTAATTTCCTGCTGTAATTTCCTTGTGTTATATCAGAATGCTCCATTTTAGTTTATCTTCCATGGTGTTTCTTTCAAATAAAATATTTTTTTCAAAGACTGGGAAATAGCTTAGTCAGTAAATTGCTTGATTCACATTAGGACCTAAATTTAATGCCTAGAACACAGGTTAAAAAAAAAAAGTCATGCATGGTTTCACACACTTGTCATTCTCAGTGCCAGGGAGGCAGAAACAGTAGGATCCCTGGGTCTTTCTTGTCAAGCAGCCTAGCTGAGTCAGTGGATCCAAGGTTAATGGGAGTTCCTATCTCCAGAAACATGGTAGATGGTTAATGAAGAATGACATTCAAATTTGTCCTCTTGCTTCCAGAGGAACACACACATGCACACACATATTCACATTCAGAAACACACACACAAATAAAAAAATAAATAAATAAATAAATAAATAACCAAAAAAAACCTTTTGAATATTTTCAACCCTTCAATAATATGCTTATAAACTCCTTAAAAATGTTTAATATTAGGCAATTATTCACACCAAGTATCCTGATAGCACCACTTTCATTTTTTATAAAACTACAACTTGTTCTTTATTTTAGGACCTGAATTTTCTACATATTTGAATTAAGTTTTACTGTTTTAATGCCATATACCAGTCTTCTTGTGTATTTTAGTGTCTAATAATACAGAGGAATATATATATAAAATATATTCAATATTTATATATTATATATCATATAATGTATAATATATAATACAATATATAATATTATATAATATACAATATATATTATAATATATTATATAATATCACATATATTATATATCATATAATATATTTTCATATATAATATATTATATATAACATCATTATATATAATATATAATATATGTCTCCACAAGGTAATTAATTGTTAATTAAAAGTAATTTTCCTTACATACACACACAGCCATTTTGTGAAAAATAATAATTTCTCTGGCAATTTAATTCATTTCAAATATAATGCATTACATTAATAGAACATTGATGATCACACAGGTCACCTCTTAGTTGTCCCAATTAGAATCTATAATCCTCAAGAGGGGAATGATAGTTGCCTAAGTCTACAGAACTCAACAGTACTAAAACAGGTCTAAAGTTCTGGTCAGCAGACACCTAGTCTATTTATCAATTTATTTAATAACTCATTTATTAAGCTATGAAAGCAAGGTTACATTTTAGGAAAATTCAGAAGTTTCTATCAAATTCTAAAAATTACTACTTGAAGCAAGGTATTTTATGCAAAACAACGGTCCCAAACTATTTAATTCTCCTCATCTAAAATTGCTTTTAACTAAATTAGAAGAAATAATACACCAAGGGATAGATTTTGTAATTATTTTAATTGTTGAATTAAAACATATTGAACTAAAAACACAAAATAAACTAAAATCATCAAGTAACTTGGCATACTGAAAAGTGCTTATTGGAAAGAAAAAAATGTAGAGATGAAATTCTTCATATAATTTCAATTAAGTTTGGCATCTATTTCATTACTAGATTTGATACATTATAGTAACACATTGTAAGATGATAATCCTTTTGTCAGAATAAAGATTTTTATAATTTAGGCAATAAAATCCTCACATGAAGCTAAAAAATGTACTATCATAATTTCCCAATTTTTGCATTGAGTTTCATGCAAAACATTAAGAAAAATATGAAGCATGAGAAGAATGACTCAATTTTAATGTGATGAATAACCAAATTATATAACTGTGACAAAGAATTATAACATTTATATATCCATTCTAATTCATTTTATTTATTGACTCACATAGGTTTTCCAAGTAATAAGACAATTAGGCTGAATACTAAGAAAAATCAAATTTAATTCCCAAGTTCACAACAGTGATTAATGGGATAAAGCTAATAGCAGAGACCAGTGATTGGAAGGAAACAATGAGTGAGGTAAAATCTCTAAAAATTTATTCAGGAAACAATAAATACTTGAACCATAATTGTGGAGGTTTTCATAGAGAATAGGCACTAGAGAAGACAATTTGAAAGAATGTAAATGGAAAATAATGGAATGGAAAATAATATGATCTCTCTGGCTTTGTTCTTTTTGTTTAAATTTCATTTTGTAGTTCAAGATCTTCGGTCCCTCCTTATACAACTTAAAGTAGTTTAATCTATCACTATGGAGAATGTAATTTTCATAAATCCTAAAAGATATTGATTTATTTATATTTATTTTATTAGTTTTTTGAGATTTTCATGCATAAGGTCTATATTTTCAACATTTCCACCCCATCCTCTGTCCCTTTCTACTGTTCTCATGTACCTCTCAAAATCTGGACCACTTTTTATCCAGTTATTATGTTTTACATGACACACTGTGCATATACAACCTGTTGAGCCTATTTAATATTGCTCTTATGTATTTGTGTCTATCAGGTTGGAAAACCTATCAGGGGGCTTATCCTTGCAGAAGACTGATTCTTCTACTCTTACCAGCCACTAATTACTTGTAGCTCTTCATCTAGGGTGGAATTTCCCCCATAAACCTTGGGATACCAGCTTTTGTTGTCACTGTGCAGGACTTGCTAAGACACCCATGTTAAGATTTGATGGGTGCAGCTACCTGTCATATATACACCATCTTAAAGGAGATACCTTGATATTCTGTTTCTTATAATTGTTCTGCTCCGTGAGCTGTAATGCTCTCAGTTTTAGCCAAGAAGCTATTGACGTTTGATGGAATGACACCTGATATATAGACTACTGGACTGATTCATGGATTTCTTATTTGTTTGTTTATTTTTAAAAGACCAAGAACATAAAATTGTGTGGATAAGAGGATGGGAGAGGATCTGGGAGGAATTAGGGGAAGGAAGTGAATATGATAAAAAACATTTTTATAAAATCCTCAAATAATAAATAGAAACATTACTTTTAAAAAGTTCCAGTCACACAAATTTCTACAAAAGTAAAAAGAGTCAGAACCCATATAAACCAGAAGATGATAAAAATTTTAAAATACAATACTCTAAAAAAATAACACTACACCCAACAAAAATATCTTTGAGAAGTATAGAACTGAAGTGTGTCTAGGAGAAGAACAGAGGCAATTAATAACTAGCAGGTCATCTTTACAAGAAATGTTTAAAGGAGTCATACACCAATAACTATCAGAAAAGAACTACTGTCATGAAAATGTATGAAGGTACAAATATCACTAACAGAACAAATACACACATACAAATGAGGAAATTTTAATTATTTTCATTACACAGAACCCTCAAGCCAGAAACATGGATAAAAGAAAGAATGAAACCAGAGATACACAAAATAATCAGGAAATAATTGACAAAATTATAGCAGTTTGTGTTTATGTATCAATAATGCAGATAGGTTAAATTCACCAATTAAATACATACAGTGAATAAATGGGAAGCTAAAATCCAATGATTAAATGCGAACTTGAATCACCATTAAAGATACAGAGGGACTTTACCAGAGAAGGAATGAAAAAATTCTGTAACATACATAGATAACCCAAAAGTAATGTGGACAAAATAGATATTAAATTAAAATTTGCAAGAAATGACAAATTAACATTATGTAATAAGTAAAGTATTGATTTTTCAAGTGAAAATAGTGATTGAAAAATATAGATGCATTTACCACTCAAGTATCCAATGACATAAGGAAAATAGAATTAAATTTAAAAATAAAGACCCCCCCCAGTAATATAATAATTGAGCACATGAAGATCCTTATTTCATGAAGAGACAAATCATCTAGGAAGGTGAATAAAAATCTATGTCAAACTATACATAGATTCAAATGTCCTAATATACATTTATACAATACTTCATTCAACAGCTGCAGAATGTACATTATTACATCCAACATATGGAATATTCTTCAGGACAGATGTATGCTAGGCTAAAATATAAATATCAACAACTGAAACAGTTTTTGTTTGAGAATTTCATACATAGCCCCATTCTCTCCTCTCCAATTACTTCCTTATCCCCTCTACTACTTTTCTGTCCCAACTTTCTATGATGCTCTCTCCAAAAAAAAAGAAAGAGAAAAAAGAAAAAAAAAAGAAAGAAAATACTTGTGCAGTCCACTTAGTGCTATCTCTATGTGCACAGGTGTAGGGCTATCTACTGGAGGATGAGAAATCTTTCAGTGGCCACATTACTAAAGAAAATTGACTTCACTTCCCCCAGCAGCTATCAATTGCAAATAGCTCCTCAGCTAGTGTTGAGACTTCATGAGCCCTTTCTCCATCCATGCTGGGATTTTGCCTGGACTGATTTGATGCAGATCT
>LZPO01117050.1:27690-49237 GCA_001675575.1 Neotoma lepida
AATTCTGAAAGAACTAATAAAATATCTTAAAGTAATATTTCATTTAATTTAAAATACAATAAATGAAAATTATGAACAAATTTGTGTAAATATATTTAAAAAACTGAATAATTTATGTAAAGATAAAAAATTCTGAAAGTAACAGAAGAAACAATTTTAAAACCGTGATTACACAAGTAACAATTAAAACACTGAAATTATAATCAAAGATGCCTCATTGTAAAACAACAACTCCAGGTTAAACTAAACTTCTGTTTTCAGTCATGACAGAATAATTGTCACTGAATGTTGTCTTAATAGGAATATTTTTAAGCTGACAAAATAATATCAGAGGCACACCTTTTTAAGCCTTGCACAAAAATCAGTACTATGATTTTCAAGAAACTGAAACAGACAAACCATATGTAGTGATTTAAAAGAAAATGGCCCCCATAGACTCATATGTTCGAATATTTGCTCCCCAGTTAGTGGAAGTCATTTGGGAAGAAGTAAAAGGTGATCCTCCTTGGAGAAGATGCATCACTGGGGGTGAGATTTGAGGTTTCAAAAGCCCAGACTGTCTCTCTTTCTGCCACCCTCTGTATCTCTCTCTGTCTCTCTGCCTTGGGCTTGTGAATCAGATAAAAGTTCTCAGCTACTGCTATAGCACCTTCTGCCATGCTTCCTAACATAATGATCATGATCTCACCCTCTGAAACTGTAAAGAAACCTCTGGTAAAACATTCCTTCTATAAGCTACTTCAAAATAGAAAGCAAGTAAGATAGAATTTTTTGTCAAGAGTGGGGTATTGATATAACAGCCTTGTTGTGTTTGGAGAAATATGGAGAATTTTGTGACTTTGGACTAGAAAAGCAGTTGAATACTGCAAGCAGAGCTTAATAGGCCATCCTAATAGACCTTGGAATATAGTTGTGCTGAGAGAATGTGGACTACGAGGCCAAGTTGAAGCAGTTTCAGAGGGAAACAATATTGGTAACTAGCCTAACAATTCTTGTAATCTTTGGCAAAGAAGGCAGCTGCTTTTTCCCCTTGTCTTAGGAGTCTGCCTGAGGATAAATGGAAGAGTTTTAGACATCAATGACAGATTGCAAGAAAGCCTTCTATTGACTATGTGGCTAGCAGTTCAGATGGTTAGTCCATTTTCATCATGGTGGGACATGGTGGCATGCACACAGACATGGTTCTGGAGAAGGAGCTGAAAGTTCTACATCTTGGGCCACAGGCAGCAGAACAAGAAATTGTGCACTGGCTATAGCTTGAGTGTATTTGTGACCTCAATCCTGCCCTCAAAGTGACATACTTCTTCCAACAAGGCCACACCTCCTAAGAGTGCTACTCCGTATGGGCCAAGCATTCAAACACATGAGTCTATGAGGGTCATACCTATTCAAACCACCACAATAACACATGATAATTTCATTTGATTTATAAAATTAATACTTATAAATATGTGGGTTTTATGTTTTAATGTTCATTAATAAAATTTGTTTCATAATTTCATACTTGTATATAATACATCTTAAAATATTTTTTATATATATTATAATTCCTTCCTTCTTCCATTTTTTGCCTCCAAACACTCCAAGTAAACTTGTTCTCTTTCAAATTCATGGCCTCTTTTTCTTTAATTGTTTTTTCTATCTATCTATCTATCTATCTATCTATCTATCTATCTATCTGTCTGTCTGTCTGTCTGTTTATCTATCATCTATCTATCTATCTATCTATCTATCTATCTATCTATTTTTTTCCACTAAAAATGCATAAATTTTTATTATGGCACAAATTTTGTTTTGATCCCATAAATAATATATTTCAAATTGAGAAGGGAAAAAGAAACTTTCAACCATTTGGCTTTGACATGCCCATCTTACTTCCAACAAGTCTCTCCTTTCAAGAAATTCCTGGGACTGCCGACAATCTATCTACATATAGATGATAATAGTGGTGTCTATGATCAAACTATATTACATACATACACACACATATATATGTATTCAATTATCAAAAACATACCAAAATTCACTTAACAGAAGGCCTATTATCCTGCTTCCTTTAGCATCTAAACTACAAAAAAAATCCTCATTGCTCATGGTCTTTTCAACTATAGTGCATAATTCTGAAATGTCACAAAAGGGAGCAGATTTTGGATTATAAGTGACAAGACACAACAGTCATTATTTGCCATGATAGGATGATCAACATAGAAATGACACCTAAAATGCATACAATTTACTACAATTACTATAATAAGATAATTATAACCAGACATGGTGGTATATGCTTGTAATTCTGGCATTTAGTAGATAGAGTCAGGAGGATGGTGAATTTGATTCAATCTTGTCTAAATAGTGATACCCTGTCTCAAAAAAGGAGAGAGACACAAAGACTGTGGCAGTATGCATAGGGTAACATGGCTCTGCACCAGATGGAGGTCCCAGCACAATTGTTCATCTTAACTCAGAAGTTATCTAAAATTGATAGCCACTCACAAGTAAACAATTACTTTTCTCTAACAGAGTCTCACTGGGGATAAAAGTCACACTTAAGGGCAGGCCCCATGCCCAGTAGTAGATGGCCAACATGAAAAGAACTCAGTAACTCAATGATGTTTTTGGTAGTTCTTTGTTTCATGTTTAGTAAGGGCATTTTAATTACATTTTATTATTATTATAATTGTTATTATCATCATCATTATTTACCTTACAGGTCATTTCTGCATATATTATTGCTTCTGGTTGTGTGTTTTTTATGAAATTCCTGTGTGTGTAAATGTGTGTCTCTGTACCAGTATGCATTTTTTTGTGCTTTTTCTTTGCTTCTTTGTCTTCTGTTTGTTTTGTCTTATTCTGATTTTTTTATAATTATTCTTTATATGTCTGCTTATTTTCTAATGAGAGACAGAAACTGGGAGGAGTTTGTAGCTGAGATCGTCCAAACCATGGACTACTCCAGCCAGGACATCATGTTTATCCCAATTTGCTCAAGGTTTCCCCAAAGATACCAACTGGCACACCCAGACAGAAGGAAGTAGTCTAGAGAACAACACCCACATTCCCCCAAAATGGGTTATGGATGTTTATTATCATTTAAGGGGGATTGGTTACAAATTGTTATTGGTAATGGTCAGAAAAAAAAAACTAAAGAGTTAAATTCAAAGATCTCTTTCAAAAAGAAAAAAGGAGAATAGAATATAGAAATAATGAGATAAAAGGATAGATTATTGAATCTACTTTAATTCAAAAAACAACTATAAATCCCCAAATACTTTATATTGGTATGGATTTTAGTTTATTGNAAAAAACTAAAGAGTTAAATTCAAAGACGTTTTTCTGAAAGAAAAAAGAGGGATATAATATAGAAATGATGAGATAAAAGGATAGATTATTGAATCTACTTTAATTCAAAAAACAACTATAAATCCCCAAATACTTTATATTGGTATGGATTTTAGTTTATTGATATAAATTTAAAGTTATTTCTGTTATGTATGTATGTTTCTACTCTTGTTTGGGATATTATGCTTATACAGCTCATTTAAATATATAATGTATAATTAATAAATACAGGCCAATAGTAATCTATAACAGTCAAACTTATTGTCCTGTTCGGTATGCTTTCAAGGTTATATAATGTAGACAGAAGTTTCTGTCCTGCCTGGTCCTTCAGCCATTCAGTCCCAAATAAACACAGAGAAGTTTATATTAATTATTAACTGTTTGGCCTATTGCACAAACTTATAACTAGCTAGCTTTTATGCTTAAATTAACCCATAATTCTTGTCTATGTTTAGCCACGTGGCTTGGTACCTTTTCTCAGTCCAACATTCTCATCTTACTGCATTTATGTCTGGCTGGCTACTCTGTCTCTGCCCTTCCTCTTCCCAGCCTTCTCCTATCCTGGTCCCCCTGCCTAGCTTACACTTCCTGCCTGGCTACTGGCCAATCAGTGTTTTATTAAACCAATAGGAGTGACAAATCTTTACATTGTACAAGAGCATTATCCCACAGCAATACACAGATATAATTAGATAGATAGGTTGTCTTCAAAGACTTCAAATACATATAAAATATGGCATTTAAAATGTTTAATAACAGGCTTTTTATCACAGTGAGACATGTCCTCTTCTGACAGCAACAATTTACTTCAGAGAATATTATGGGTGCTAAAGAAACTCCATATGGAGTTTGCTTTCTTTATGGTAAAGGCACAAAACTTCCCTTGCCTCAAATTCTGACAATATACTATCCAAACTGGACCAGCAGGATGTAAAATAAAGTGATTGCCAAACTTTGCCAAGACAAGGAAGAACAATCCTTTAAAATTCCCTGATTCTCAGAAAAGTCTGTCAGTTATACTATTCTTGTAGGCCAAAGATGGATGCTCCATCGTTACAGAAGAACTTTGGGTGACTGTCCAGGCAGCCAAATGTCTCTGTCATTAGATGACATTACACCCTTCTGGGGTCTTTGTAGAAGTTAAAGACTAAATAATTAGACTTAATGTTTTCCTTAGTTATTATAAAAGGTAAATTAGTTATAATACTTTATACTCACTAGGACAAGAAAGATGTAATAGAATATTTTCTCTAATTTTGTGAAATAAAAAATGGACTGGATATTGTAACTAATTCTTACTTAATAGCTGTTTTTGTTGTATATAATCTTACTAAGTTAAAGTTAAAACCTTCCTTTTTAATTACAGAAAAAGGGGGAAATACTGTGGAATAATCCTTTTGTACACTGTGAAGATTTGTTACTCTGATTGGTTTAATAAAAAAGCTGATTGGCAGGTAGCCAGGCAGGAAGTATAGGCGGGACAACCAAACTAAGGACACTGGAAAGAGTGAGGGCAGAGTCAGAGGATTTGCCAGATAGACATAGAGAGAACAGGAGATGAATGTGCCATGCTAATAATGGTACTGTCATGTCAAAAAGTATAAATAAGGAATATGGGTTAATTAAAATGTAAGAGCTAGTTAGCAATAAACCTGAGCTATTGGCTCATAATGTACAATTGATATTTAGTCTCCATGTTGGTTATTTGGGAATTGGTAGGTGGGAAAGAAAAGTCTGTCTACAGTCCCCAAAATGCAATGCTGGAAATACATAATCTATAAATATATCATTTCTTTCTCTCTCTTTCTCTCTCTCTCTCTCTCTGTGTGTGTGTGTGTGTGTGTGTGTGTGTGTGTGTATTATATTGATTGTGGTATGTGTACTTGTTAGTGTAGGTGTGAGCATATGAGTGTGTATATTCATACAGAGGCCAAATGTAAATGTTAATATTTCCTTGAGTACTCTCCACCTATTGTTTTAAAAATAGATTCTCTCACTGGACCTGAAGCTCATTGATTCCTCTAGGGTTGGCTGATGAAACAGGATACTTCTGTCTCTACCAGTACTGGTGTTGTGTTTACAGGCACATAACACCTTGTCTAGATTTTCACTAGACTTCTGGGTAAATAAACTCTGGTTTTCGTGCTTAATAGTGATAACACTTTGTCAACTGAGCCATTTCCCAGTCTCTACAAAGCTGTTGATTTGAAAGATTGCAGAATATTTGGGAGTCTTGCTGGAAGGTCAATGGGGATGAACTATGACATCCTGTAATCTTGCCTATTTCCTCTTTGCTCTCTACTTTGCAACTGCTTATGAAATGTGGCCAGCCCTCTTTGTACTCCAACAGCTATGCTTTCCTCATCATGCCAAATTGTATTCCCTTAAACTGTAACAAAGCAAACCATGTTCCTTAAGTTGATTTTTTTCAAGTGTTTAATCTTAGTCTTTCTGAAATTGTTACAGAGCATTTAAGGCCCTAAACTACATATGTGTGTGTATGTGTGTGTGTGTGTGTGTGTGTGTGTGTGTGTGTATGTGTATATGTATATATGCATGCATATGATTTACACATATGGTTTATGTATGTGCTTATATATGTTATATATAAGATATGAACATATATATCTGTATTATATATGATTTTATGTACAGTTAATATATATAAATAATATGTTATATATGTGTGTATGAATGTCAAAAATGTCTTGATACTCAACTTAATTAGATTAAAAGAAGTATAGAAGATTATTAAGACACATTTTTGTGTGTACTTGTGATCTTTGAAGAGAGGATTAGATAATGAGAGATCAGACTCAATAAATGGTTTAATGTATTAATTGATTCAAAATATGAATAGATTGTTGGTATGTGGTAAAAAATGATGGATGAAGATAGGTCAGTGGCAGGGGATGCGTGGTGTACTGTGGAGGAGTATATGCTTGTCACTTGGCCTTTTTCTGAACCTCTCTGGTTTCTGGTTCCTGGTTATGAGGCTATGGTTGATAAGACTCCGTCACATGTCCAAATTTCTAACTATAAAAATAGCGTAATCCCATCTGTTTAAGTTTAAAGTATATAAGTAAAGACAGACTGAAGGATGTAAAGAGATTATTTATATCGAGGTAGGGTATAGGAATCAGAGATCAGAAGGAATTGATTTATATGATCTTTTGTCTTGACATATATGATAGAAATAAATTCCCTCTCTGAATCTTCAAAAGGTATAATTATTGGTATTTTATTTGACATTTAAATACATACTTTCTAAGAAAATAGACACTATAACATTATCTGTGATTTATTCAGTTTCAAAGATTTCAAAATGTAGAAACCTCACACTGTCATTTAGACCTCAGTGCACCCGTCTTCTTTTTAAATGTTCATAGACTATTAATGATAAGAAACCTGAGGTTAACAGGGAGGAAAAGGAAGGGGGAAAAGGTATAATTATATTATAATCACAAAAATAAAAGAAATAATAAAAAGAGGGGTTCAGTAATCACCCTAACTTTTCACAAAGTTTCAGCTCTAAGGCATCAATCAATGCATATCCTTCTGTAAACACACAGAAAGCTCAATAATTAAATGATATTAACTTAAATTTTCTAATTTTATATTTTCCCAAGTGCTTTTAATAAGATACCTTTTCACATTTATAAACTAAATTCAAGGATTTTCTTTTTACTGATGTGGAAAAACTGGCAATATTTTATCTTCATAACTTCATGTAGAATCTGACAATGTTGATATTTAAAATTTTTATTTTATTGTTGTGTAGGAAGATGTCAATGATTATGGAATGAACAGTTTTAATCCTGAGTCATTCATGGAAGGAAGTCAGTACAAAGAAATGCTTGAAAACATGAAATATGTCTATGATAAATGTAGTCTTAATGTGCATATAGTATATACAATGCTCAAGGTGATTCATTTTTCTCTGTACATTTGTTAAATTTGACAAATACAGTGCTTCATATCCTGAGAGAATTTTGTTATGAGGAACTACTAGATAATAGGCATTTAATTAAAAGTGTTAAGTCCACACATATAATATGCTTATTCTTTAGAACAGCAGCCTTCAATCGAGCTTAATTTTAAAACACAATTCATATGATATTTTCAGGTTCATTTCACTACAAGTACATTTCAATAAGTATTTTCTGGTGAGACTAATTGTCCTTTACAAAATCACCCTCTTGACAGACATCATTACACAAGCAATTTCATCAGTAACTACTAACATTTGGGCAGTTAACATTTCCCCTGCTTAAATTTGTACATTTCTCAATAATTTATTACATACAGTCTGCCAAAAGAAAGAGAAATGAACCCATTTGGCTATTTTCCTTTGTAAAGTCTATTTTCAAATACGTGTCATTTATTTCTTTTAGGTATGATAGAAAAAGATATTAAAAAGGTTTGGTCTACTTGAGTACTTGAAGAATATGAAGATGAGTCAAACAGGAAACCATGGCAAGAATTGTGTAATAAACTATAAATAAAATAGAGTTCATGCATTGTGAAGAAAATCACATTACTAATAAGGTTCCTATTACCAAAAATCATTGTTCTGATAAAATGTACATTTATGACTTCCATTCATTAATTTTATTAATTTCTTGTCCAGGGAATTGAGACTAAAAATATTCATATAATATCAAATAGCAAATGCATGTTTAAAAAGTTGAGGCAATATTGACTATGTAAGAAAGGTTGAATCTCAGAATAAGATGGTATACACACTATGGAGTTGAAAATCTGGGTGTGTCTATGAATTGCAGTAATAAATGGGAAGAGGAAATATTATTATGTTTAATATCCTCTGTGTTGACAAAGTTTAAAAAAATTCAGGAGAACATGGCTCACCAAATCAACTAAACAGAGTTCACATGGGCTCACAGAGACTGAAACAGCAAGCACAGGGCGTGCATGGGTCTGCACCAGGTCCTCTGTGTATATGTTATGGCTGCTAGCTTGATATTACTGTGGGACTCCTAACAGTGGAAGCAGGTGAGTTTCTGACTCTTTTTATCTGCTACTGGGATTCCTCCTCCTATTGTGTTACCTTTTACAGACTCTATGTGAGGACTTTTGCCTTCTCTTACTATATCTTGTTTTGTGCTGTTGTCTCTTGGAGGTCTCCTGTGTATTGAAGAGGAAATGGAAGGGAAGTGGATCTGAGGGAGAGGCAAAGTGGGGGGATCTAGAAGGAGTGGAGGGATGGGAAATTGTGGTGGGGATGTGTTGTATGAAAGAAGAATCTATTTTCAATAAAAATAAAATCAAGCGGGGCCATGGTGGCGCACGCCTTTAATCCCAGCACTCGGGAGGCAGAACCAGGCGGATCTCTGTGAGTTCAAGGCCAGCCTGGTCTACAGTGCGAGATCTAGGATAGGCACCAAAACTACACAGAGAAACACTGTCTTGAAAAACCAAAAANAAGAGAAAATATAATGCAGGAATCTTCATAGAATTCATGTAATATTGATAAAATATGGTTTCCACTTTCCAATTTTACTTGTTGTATGGCAGTAGTTACTTAATTAATTATAGTTTATAAAACATTACAATAAAAATGCAATATTAGCTTAAAAATAAAGCAACTCAAGTATAATCATAAACATTTAGGTATTTCTATAAGAATCAGGATGTCATATACAAATACACAACTCCAAACATTTTTGTACTCATTGTACTTTCTTCGGTTTACCATTGAAAATGTTGAACTGGAGTACATGAAAGGTCTGGAAACTAAGGCTACAGTAGAAAATTTGTTAATCACTAAAGGAAATGAACCTTAGAAAAGATGGTCTTATCTAAAGTGACATTATTAGAATTGGACTCATGAGTAATGTTCTAAAACATGAACACTGAGTGAAGACAGGAAATTTTTAATCACTCATTTCTTCTATAAGACTATCAGAAAATTGAGGTCTGAATACAAGTCAATGTATTCATGTGCTTTTTTTCTTGGATCTGCTTCTGGGCTGCTTAGAATCTTCCCTATATACCCAACCCATGCTCTCAACACAATGAATAAATTAATAATAAGATATCCCCAAAATATTTGCCAAAATACACACTCACCATTTGTAACAGTAAAAAAAAAAATCACATGTAAGTATAAGCCAATATGAAAAGAGCAAATGAGGAAGTGTCATTTTACTAAATAGCCATGTATTTTATGAGGCAAATAAGTAAAACTGAGGTCTATTTAAAAATAAAATACATTGACACCAATATAATTACTAGAAATTTATAAAACGTATTGGCTCTAATATATGATGAAATAAAAACTCTTAACTGGCTCCATCATTTTTTTTCTCTAAGGGAGTTGCTAGAAAATATTTAAACTCTTTAAATATCTTTGCAGCTGTGTGCAATTAAAGTGTAGTCAAAATTGGATAGACCTGGCTAAGTGTTCATAAAACGTTATTTAGACCCTGTAGCTACTCAAATGTGTTGCACAGACTAAATTGCTAACCTCTAATATAGAATATCTGCATAAAAATGTCAAATATTTTATTATATAAAAACATATGTGCTTTATGTAACAACACATTTGGTGTAAGAAAATGAGAAGTAATTTACTAGCCCAACCAAAGTAACATAGTAAATATGAAACATGGACAAATGGATAGTTCAGATTCTAAAATCACATTTCAGCAAATGGGTAAATAGTACATTTAAAATGGAACCTACATACATGCTTGGAGAAAGGAAAAACAAACCTTGTTAATGAATGCCTGTTTCATTAAAAAAAGTTAAAATCATACTTTTAGAAAAATTTGAATTAGGGCAAAATATGAGTATCTATTCTCTCATAACTACACCAACCATTAGGTATATCAGTCTTTTTAATGTTTTCTATGATAGGTGGGAAATTGTGTTTTGTTATTGCTTTAATTTGTATCTTTTTATTTATTCATGAGTTTGAACATCTCTTTTATCCTCATTGAGCATAGTTATTAGAGAACAAGATATAGAGGAACATTTTCTTATTGAATATTGTCATTACACTCAGTAGTGAAAAGAATAGATTGGGAATAAGGAAAACATTGCTTTGAAAATAAAGTAAAAGCAGCACAACAAAATATGATACAAATTAGTATAATTGTTAGGAAAGAATATAAATAACTATTTTTGGTTTTATCATCATAATTAGAGAATGAAGTAGAAAAAATACTATAACAATTAATAATTCCATACACTTATAAATGTTATTTTGGTCTTTACCAAAGAGATATTAAAGACAGTGTTGTATTTGATCAAAACTAGAAATAGAACAAATTACTCATTCATTCTGTCATTAATCCATGTGCTAGGCTTCCATCATCTTACTTCCTTCTGCTCCTTCAAGCAAACACCAGTTCATTTCACTCTTCATACAATTTTTTTTCAGACTCCATCCACTAAGATATCTTCCTTTCATTATTTACTGGTTTATTTATGATGATTTCATGTTTCATCTCATGTCAGACCCTTCATAATCAGTCTAACCAAATCCAGCAGCCCACTATCGTTACTACTGTTATTAGTGTTGCTCTTCCTTGTATGGGTTTCAAAACTATCCAAGAACACATGGCATGAATGTCTTCTTGCAAACGCACAAGAAACTCTGAGTTTAATTACAGAATTTTGTGTTGTAACAAGACTAATTTGCTCAATCTCTCTCTCTTTCTCTCATCTTTCTTTCTATTTTTCTATCTTTCTATTCATCTATCTTTCTATCATCTTGTTTCTTCTAAAATTGGAATGTGAACTACAAGTAGTTAAGGTTTTTATTTTGTTCATTGCCATGTCTAAAAGAATAGAAGCCTGACACTAAAAGTACTGAATGCAGTTAAATGAATGGACATTAATATATCAAGACATCAATATATTAACAATGGTTGACTCTAATTAGGGAGATTATGGGTGAATTAGATTTTCTTCATAATTAAGATATATTTTATAAATCTATACTGTAAACACACATTGTATCATTACAAAGGTAATTTTTACAATACAGTATAGTATACCATCTCCCCAAAATGGTCTGGAATACAAGGAAATGGACACTAAAATTTGAGCCCTAAAAAATCACATTAACTACTTTCCTGCCTATGTTTAAGGGTAGCAGCATCTACGGCTTTTGGAAAAGACCCTGTCCTTCTAACTTTATTTTTTCTGTGTTTGCCATAGTCGGTATATTTTCAGGGTAATGTGCATGTGTTTTATATCAATTAACTTACTTAGTTTTATCAATAACTCTGAAAACCAGGGCTGGCAATCTTAAATCCATGCTAGTATTTACCTATTTTGTTTCTACTGATCAGGCTAGTGTGTCTGGGTTCTTTCTAAAAATTCTTATGGATGAATTGGTAGGAGCTCAGGAATGATGTTCCTCTTCTTCATGTAAGAGCCCTAAACAAATTAACTATGCTATTGTTTTTGTCTATGCTTAAGAGTAGCAGCATCTATGCCTTTCAAGAATGACTCTATTCTTCTAACATGCATTATTCTTGAACAGGTAGTATGTTCCATTGGTCAGAGATCTTATCATTATATCATTTAAAGTAGACACAATATCATAAGTTTACTGAGCATCTAGTCAGTACCCAGCACATTTTTATACCCTGGGAAAACAAAAATACAGAAAAATGTAATCTTTCTTTTTAAAGAGTGCACCAACGTGCAGAAGCAGATTTGTGAGAAACTTTAACAGTTAAATAGCAAAAAAAAAAAAGACTAAAATTACTAAATGGTTGCACATACACAGAGGATGGAATCACTAAATTTGTAGACAGAAGACAAAGCAAAATGAATTTATTTGTAAAATGCCTAAGACCAACAACATGAGGTTCAAGTGAGATGGGATTTTCTTTGAAAATAGATTCTTGAATCTAATTAGACAGAAGAGTCTAATTGAAAACAGATTTTTCTCTTTTTTTTTTAGTTTATTTATTTGTTTTTACATTAAAAAGATCTTCCACTCCTTTTACATACCAACCTCAGATCCCCCTCTCCTCCCTCCTCCCGCCCCACCAGTTTCCCCTCTCCTCCCTCCTCCTGCCCGTGGACCAATAACTGTGGAGCCCCCCATGGTGCTGAAGTGGGCCCTCTGGAGGCTTGAGACAGTTGTTTGGCTTGAAGTGTCTGAGGGCCCCCAGGCGGTAGGATCGGGATCTGTCCTTGGTGCAGAGGCTGACATTTTGGAGCCCAGTGCCTGAGGTGGGACACCTGGCACAGTCTTGGCGCAGGGAGGAGGGGCTTGCCCTGTCTTGGCTGAGAGTGCCAGACTCTGGGGACTCACCATGGGACACCTTGTTTTAGAAGAGGTGGGAATGGGGGCGTGGGTTGAGCAGGGGAGCTGGCGGGGCGGGAGGTGGCAGATTTTTCTCTAGTATACATCTTGACCACACTTTCCCCTCCCTCCACTCCTCTAAGCACTCTTTACCTCCCATCTTCCCTAGACCCACTCTCCTTCCATTTCCTCTTCAGAAAAGAGCAATCCTCAAAGATACCATAGCCAAACAGGACAAAACAAATCACAATAAGACAAGGCAAAAATTCTAGTATCAAGGCTGGACAAGGTAACACAATAGGAAGAAAATAGTCCCAAGAGCAGGCAAAAGAGTCAGAGACACACCTGCTCCCACTGTTAGCAATCCCACAGAAACACCAAGCTAACAGCCATAACGCATACACAGAGGACCTGATGAAGACACGTGAAGGCCCAGTGCTTGCAGCTTCAGTTTCTGTGAGCCAATATGAGCCCTGCTTAGTTGTTCTATGGGCCATGTTCTCCTTGTATCCTGCAACCCTTCTCACTCCTGTAAACTTTCCTCCCCGTACTCCACATCACAGAGGGGAGGGACCTGATGGAGACCTCCAATTTAGACTCTGTCTCCCCATAATGTCTGGCTGTGGGACTCTGTACCCACTGCCATCTGCTGCCAGAGGAAACTTCTCTGATGATGCCTTGACAAAGCACTGATGAGTATAGTAGAATATCATTAGGAATCATTTCTTTCTTTTTTTATTTTTTATTTTTTTTTGCCAGCCATGTTTCATTCTACCCTAGGTCTCTGGCCTATCCAATAGGCAGTTCATGGCCATCCAGGCACTGTAGGGCATGGGCTCCCTCTTGTGGCATTTGCCTCAAATTGAATCAGACATTGGTTGGCCACTTCAAGTTCTGTGCCACCATTGCCCCAAGACATCTTTCAGGCAGGACAGATTGAGAAGGGTAAATGGATACAAGCTCCTATCCTTAACCAAGAAGCTATCTCCAATTGACATAGTCTTGCAAAAGAAAAATTTGTTTTCTCTAGTGAAGTCTCACTGGGTACATTAACCACACTTAAGGGTAGGCCCCATGGCCAAGACAGCCCATACAAAATTAACTCAGCAGCATTTTTGTAGATATTTTTGTCTCATATTGCATTGTCTGGAAATTTTTTATCTTACTGGTGCTTAGTTTTGTATATTATGGTTTCCAATTTCATGATTTTATTTTTTATGGGTTTTGTTTTATGTGTATGTGTGCATGTTTCTTGTGCTTTTCCTTTATTTTCTTTTTAATTCTGGTTTGCTTACTTGTATGCCAGTTTTTTAGAAAGAGAAAGCGAGAAGGTGTGGAATTGGGTGGGTACAGGGTGTAGATGATCTGAGAGGAGATGGGGTATGGGATAATGATGAAAATATATTGTATAAAATTTTTTCAGTAAAAAAACTTGATCTCCATTGTGTATATTATAATAACAGTAAACAAGTGATGCACGCCTTAATGAAGGCATGGGATATGATAAGTAATCTGTTGTGGGAATTCATTCCGTTCAACCAATGGCTTTTGGGGTATATGACTCTATGGACATGGTGATCTTGTCTGCCTATGTGGTCACTTAAGAGGAGAGAAAGGGGAGTCTCACTCTCTCTTGGGGTGAGAAGACTGAGTCAGGCAGTGGAAAGTGGTTTGCAGTTGGTCTCTATAGGCCTTGAGGAGAACAGAAACTGGATTAGCAGCACATCTACCTGCTTTGTATTAGTGAGTCTGTTTCCCCATTATAATCCTTAATAAATTGGTATATATGCACATATATATGTGTGTGTACATATACATACATACATATACATATGTATGCATATATATCTGTGGGCTCTCACCTCAGGAACTTGAACTCCACTTAGTGATATAGCATTCACAGGCATAGAGTAGGACACAATTATATTTGTTAAAAGAGGGGAAAATGAGAATGGATCACAGCTGAGTATTTCAGAAGTTTTCAGTCAAAATGATACTTTTTGAAATGTGGGATACAGGCATTTTAAAAAGTTTCTTGAAAATTACAATCAAATTATTTTAAATTTCAATCTGTAGGGAAAAGGAAGTGATAGAAAAGTTTGTAGAGTCAACTATAAAAATGATGTATATTTCTAATGACTCTGTGAGTGTGATCATCCTTCAGATTTCATGGTTATCCCTGAGTAAATCTCTTTAAGACAGACTTTAATTCTAAGGAAAAATGAGATGATGAGACAGCTGCCTGCCAGCAACCATTAATTTACTGTAAAGTCTTAATCCCAATTCTCAAAATTGTCCACTAATACGTTTTATAAAATAATCATAGTCCACCGGGGGCAATAGTCTACTGGGCCCTCATTTTTATTCAGTGATAAGGGGGAAATATTTGACTACACAGTCCATCTGAAAGTTGGAATTTTTAATGGATTTTTATTTCCTTAAACTGCCCACATTTTTCACTAACATAGCCATGCTAAACTTTTCTGAAAGTCTCTTAAAGATTATACTAAGCCACAAATTACAGGGAAAACTGGTCATAGAAGCAATTTTTTTGCATTTGCTGCCCTGTCCTTGACACAAAAATCCCAAAAGTTGATATACAACTTGCAGCACTTGAGTCTTTCCTATTGACATTGCTTCTGTTCTATAACCCACCAGCCACACTTAAAGAAAATACATTATTTTTTTAAATTCCTTTTATTTTTTTCACTTTTAAGTTTTCATGCTAACATATATTGTATGTTAAAAACATTCCCCTCATATCCTACACTCCTGTTTCTTACCCCTCTCCCATACCACTATTTCCTGTTATCCTCTTAGACAGTTTTATGTCTATGCCCATGTCAGATATACAAGCACATGACTTTATATGATTGTACAATCTTTCTGAGACTGATTTAATGTACTTAATGTTATAATTTCCAGTTGCATTTTTTTCTTAAAACAAAATGACTTTGTTCTTTTTATGGCTTAAATTAATTTCAATGTGTGTGTATAAATAGTGATGTGTGCATACATATATAACACATTTTTATCTATGTCGTTCTTTTCTTTCAAGAAAAAGTTTGGTATTTCATTGTGGCCATTTGTTTCTGTGTTTAAGAACTATGACCAAATGTAGTAGTGATGGCTTAAATCATTTCATGACTAATACTCAAGATAATGCAATTTAGTCTCCCTCATCAACATAACCCAATTTCATGTCTATTGGTAAGGTTACATGTCTACAGATTCAGGGAAGTTTAATTATGTGTTCACATTCTTAACTTCAGTTTAAGTCCTACTGCTCTGGTATTAAATAAGATGTTTAATTCTCCAGGGGTAAATTATAGGGGATTAAAAAATATTATATGACCTGATGTCACAATCAAGGACAGTTAATAGCCAGTATTTGCTGTGCATTCACTGTGTGTCAGGATCTACTGAATAAGTTTCAGTAATCCTAGATAAATCTTGGGCATCCAACTTATAAGATGGGATAGGATACAAAGTACAGTATCTTTGAGACAAAGTTTTCAAATAAACTCTTTCTGGGTAGAGAAAATCTTGGCATTCATCCAATGACAAATGTGATATAGCCTCTTTAAAAGCAGCAGTTTCCATTTCTGAAGTTGTCCTACTTGGGCCATATGCTCACAATTTTCTTGAATATGCCCACATCCTGAATTACCATGAAACCCCCATCATTATTATTTTCATGGCTGAAGGATCAAAAAGAGTCCCTTGCAAATAAAAGACCTCAAGTGAAGATATGATATAAAGGTACTTACAAGCAACTATCAGATGTGACTTAACTTGAAAATCATATATATTTATTTTTTAAATATTATTTTATTAACTTATTGAGAATTTCATGCTTGCATACAATGTAATTTGATTATATTCATTCCCCACTCTTCCCTCTAACTGCTTCCAGATTTATTTCATACCCCTAAGCAGCCCCCAACTTCATAGCCTATGGAACTAAACAAAGAGTTCTTAGAAGGAGAAATATGAAATGCTATAAAATAATTTAAGAATAAATCACCACTTTTAGTCATCTGGTAACTACAATTTAAAATTACTTTGGGAATGGCTAAAATTAAGAGAATTTAAAAACAAATTCTGGCAGGGTATGGGGAACAGGAAACGTTCATGCCCTAATGGTTGGAGTGCACATTGGTGCAATCACTCTGGAAATCAATGCAGGAGTTCCTCAGGAAACCAAAAATAGATTTACTGTATGACTCAACTGCACCACTCTTTGGCATATACCCAAAGGGCTTTATGTCTCACTCTAGAGGCATACACGCATGCTCACAATATCTACCATATGGAATCAGCCTAGATATCCATCAGGCCATAAATGGATAATGAAAATATGGTACTTGTAAACAATAAATTTTATTAAGCTGTAAAGAAAAATTTAATTATGAAAACTGCACATAAATGAGTAGAGATAGAAAACATACTGAGCAAGGTAACCCATATGAAGGAATTCAAATGTCACATGTTATTACACATATGGGATCTTAACATGGAATCTTTAGATTTGTGTGTTTAATCTTGACTATCTTCAGAACCCAGGAAACTAGACACAGTCCATTGTTAGGGGAGGGTTGGATCTCATGGGAGGGGATGTAATAGTTTGAAAGAGAATGACCCACATAGGCTCAAATGTCTGAATAACTGGTCCTCAGTTGGTAACATTGTTTCACAGACTTAAAAGGTGGAACCTTGTGGAAGGAAACATCACCGGGGGCCAGCTTTGAGGTTGTAAAGCCTAGCACCATTTATAGAGTGTGCTCTATCCTTCCTGCTTGCAGTTTAAGATGTGACCTCTCAGCATGCTGTTCCAGTCACCATACTAATCTGCTGTCACTCTTTCCAGTCACAATCATGATGGAACTCTAAGCCTAAATAAACTCTTTCTTCTATAAGTTGCTTTGGTCATGGTGTTTTATCATAGCAATAGAAAAGTAATTAACACAAGTTGATGACAGAATGCAGAAGATATGAATGACAAAAGGAGAGAGTTGTTTAAGTGGAGAAAGGGATAGGATGGGTAGTATGGAGGAGGGGGTTAGGAGAAAGAAAATTAAAACCAATAATGTTTGAAAAAGCCACATAGAAACCCATTATTTTATAAGTTTCACTTAAATAAAATTGTTTAATTAGAGTTAATCCATGCAGTGGATAATGTTTCTACTGAAATACATAGGCACCAAGTCCAGTTCCAGGTGTTGAATAAGTCTCTTTGAGTTATTGGCCACGGTTATCCCAGAGAATTCAAAAAGAATATAGGCTGTTGTCATTGCTCCTGGTTGTCAGCCAGAACTTGATGGTAAGAATCAATTACTGAAGATGCTATAACATTTTGGCCAGGACATGAAGAAACCCAGTAGTTACTATTGATAAATGTCCCTACTTTCTTGCTAGCTTTTGCAGTACTGGAAGGTACAATGAAGTATCCTTAGGCAGAAACATCAACTGACTTACCAAACTATGAACTCTGAGTTACTATACTGACAAGTGTAGGAAGATATGATTATAGATAAAAATGTGGCACAATTGTTTAAGGGATGCCCAATTTCTTTCTAATAGGATTAAAGTTCATACTACAGGAGGAAACACATGAGTGGTACTATAAATCCGGCCAAGAATTTATGCTCAGGGAACTCAGAGGCCTACATGGTGAACTTACTCTTATTATTTTGCTAAATAAGCGTAGTGTCAAACTGCCCTTTACATTTGTCTCTCTCTACCCATATATTAGTGCAACTTTTACACCTCATGAGAGAAGCTTCTTTGTCTGTAGAATTTTGTTAAAGCAAAAACTTACAACTTGTTTAGATACAGAGAATAAGTATCTGTGTCATGCCCAGCTAGAAATGGAAATTTATATCACCTCTCCACCCTCCAAGATGCAAGGACCATCTTGGGAGAGGGAGCAGAAACACTATAAGACACATAGTTTCAGGGGGGATAATACAATACCAATCAATGTCTTCTGGGTGTTGGAGGGCTGCTACTCTCATTAACACATAGCAGTTGTGGTGTATACAAAAGATATGCACAAGATCAAGTTAGTCAAAATTATAGTATGTATGATGAAGGAGCTCACAAGCCTCAACACCTAACTGAAGAGCCATGGGAAGCTAAGAAATTCTGGATGAAAGAAAGCCAGTTTTCCTTGTGAGGTAGTCCCTGGTATATCTACCATGTTCCCATGGGGAGTCCCACACTGATAAGTATATAAGCAGCACAAGTTTGATTTTGTGTGAAAAAGAAAAAAAAACATTTCTTGAGGCAATGTCAACAGTGGTTGACTCTAAGGGAAGTCCATCTAAAAGAACCTTTTTATAGCTTTGAATCCACAAGTACCTAATAAGTAGGCTTTCTGATGAGGTGAATTAGAAGATATGAGTCAGCTAAAAATTGGGAGACATAGGCTCTATTTTACACTAATAAGATTGGTTAGTTGTGTATGAACAAGACATCTTAACTATTTAAATATCTCTGTCTTCATTCATTAATTAAGAAGGATGAACTAGGTAGTTTTGAATGTTCTAGTACTTACATTTTATGGGTATCATGTGTTTCCTGTTCTCCACATGCTGCATGTATTTCTATGGTTTCCAAGATGAACTCTTTCCATTACAAATAAGATTTAAATACTCATTCAGAAGATACTTTTAAACTATTAATCAAACTATTCAATTTACTATTTTGACATTTTCAAAAGAGCAGAATTTCATGCTCATTTATTTTGTGTTTTACTATTTTATAAAGCATTCCATAGCACGGGGTCATGTGAGAAGTTAAAGATCCAGGCAAGTATTAATAACATGTGATGGAGCCTGTAAACTCTTCAATTATTCTAATTTCCAGACCGTTCTCTCAAATTTAGCCTATTGAAACTTTTCTTCTTCTTTCTAACAAGGCAACTATTTCACATGTAAAGAAAAATCATCAAACAGTCAAACATAGACAATAAACTGCATAATTTAAATATACTTTCCACTTAGTTGTATACTGAGTGATAAAACTTTATCTCACCTCATGATGGTCATATAAGTGAAGAGTGACAATTTTATTTTGCTGTATATCAATTAGTTTATCATAATAGACGCCATTTCATGCAACTTTACAAGTTACACTACTTTGGTAGTTTGAAAGAAAATGGCTCCCAAAGGGATTGGCACTATTAGGAGGCATGACCTTCTTGGAGAAGGTGTGGTCTTGTTGGAAAAAGTGTGTCACTGTGGAGGCAGGCTTTGAAGTCTGATATATGCTCAAACCATACCCACTGAGACAGACCACTTACTGTTGCCTGTGAGTCAAGATGTAAGAACTCTCATCTCCTTCTCTAGCACCATGTCTGCCTGAATGCTGCCTTGATTCCCACCATGATGATAATGGACTAAAACTCTGAACTCTAAGGGAGCTGCCACAATTAAATATTTTCCTTTGTAAAAGTTGCCATGGTTATGGTGTCTCTTCACAGCAATAGAAACTCTAACTAAAATAACTAACAAGAATTTTCTATATTGCCCCTATAAATATAAAATAGAGTAGTAACTCAAACTTTGTAGTACAAGCACAATTTCAAACATCTTTATCAAATTATTTACAATGTTCCAATGGTATATTATTCAAACTCCTTCTGTATGTGTTGTGTTCTCATAAATTATTAATATTGAGGTCTATAGCTATAGCTCAATGGTATAGTGCTTGCCTTGCATGCATAATGATCTAAATTCAATCTCTAGTACTTCCAGAAAAAAAAATGGAAAAAGAAATCATTGAGTTGTTGCCTTGACAATACTTATTTTTCAAGGACATGGTACAGTCACTAAAGTGCTTGTCATGCAATCATGAAAATCTGAGTACAGATCGCCAGCACTCATGCAAACAGTTCAGTTAGAGATAAGTAGATCTATCCCAGGGACTTTCTGCTAAGAGCCAACTAAGCCAAAGCAGTGAGATCCAGGTTCAGTAAAGGAGCCTGTCTTAGTAGTGGTATGAGTGTTATTGAAGCAACCAAACCCCTTTAAGATAACATATTAAATACATGCTTTGAGATGAAACTCATGTCTGATACTGTTTACTGAGCCAAAAACTGGTGGCTGACAAGCTCATAGGCCACTGGGGACAATCTAGTGCTATTAAGGTGCCAAATGGATATTTTAATGAAGTGCCTCAAAAGTTCTTCTCTACATATGCATATATTAACTCATTTCTCAATTCTCATAAAATAAATTTGTTTTTTCTATAGATAGTGATAATAGCAAGACTCAAAACTGCTCAATGTTCAGAGAATAAGACTGTGGATTTCTCAGCACTAAATGAGACATATATATCACATTTCCTCCCTCCAAGGCTCACGGGTCATCACGGAAGATTGAAGAGAAAGAGTGTAAGAAACAGAGGAAGTGGTTATTTGCATCAAAATAATCTTTGCAAGACATGTCAGGGACAATGAATACTTGAAATCATAACAACTATGACTGCATGAATAGGACTTTCACCAGACCACACTAGCCAAAATCCAGCATAGATTAAGGAGGGTTTCATGTAGTCCCAACTGTAACTGCAAAATTATTTACAATTGATGGCTTCTTGGGAAGGGGAAGTCAATCTTCTTCAGGGTTGCAGTCGCTGATATCCACCCATGCTCTATGCTCCAATAGATGGACCCACACCGAATTCAGTGTGTTTAAAAAATAAAGAGCACATGAAGTTGGGAGGATAATGTTATTAGAAATGGGAGGAATCAGGAGGGAATGGGGCCTAAATTTGATCCAAACACATAATGTGCACATAGGAATATCAAATAAAATATTTTTAAAATATGAGAAGAAAACTATAATAATTTTAATAGCAACAAATTGCATGTTTATGTGTTCTTTTATGCTATTTTCCTGGTCTCTGAGTATG
>LZPO01117050.1:49564-64481 GCA_001675575.1 Neotoma lepida
ATGAGTTTGGTATGATCTTGATAGTATTATTTTATAGACAGTAAGTGGTGAATGTGTTTTTCATAGTTATTTTAATATTTATTCACCCATACTACAGCAGTAGGAGAACAACAAAGCAAATAGAAAATGGATTAATCTGTCAAATATGTTTGCAGACACATTTGAGGCATGACTTCAGAAGTTCCTCAAAATAAATGCAGGCTTGTATTTGTTAATATTCTCATTGTTACCAAATACCTAACAAAAAGCAACTTATGGAAACAAGAGTTTATTTTGGTTTAAAATTTAACTGACATAGTCCATTATGGTAGGAAGACATAGCACCAGGGGCGTGAAGTAATTGATCACCTCACTGTTTTAGAAGACTATGAAATTTTTAGAAGGTAGAGCCTAACTGAAGAAAGTAGGTTGTTAAGGGCAAACTTGAGGTCATACAGCACTTACCATTTTCTTTCCACTTCCTGCTTTAGATTAAATGTCACAGATTGTCATAAGAATCTTTTAGTCTTAGAGAGTTGAGACAGGTAAGTCCGAAAGCACTGGACCATGCCTTAAGCAAAGAGCTCTGACATGCACAGTAGTATCCTGATCCAGAGGAGCCTGAAACTAGACCCCCAAGGTGACCACTGCTGACATACGACTCAGAGCCAAACAGGAAACACCATGACAGCTGGAAGCAGAGCCCGTCAAAAAGTACATAAATACCTCAGTCCTTTGTTTAATAAATGAGATTGTTTGCAAACTTTCGGAGCCTGTGTCATTGGCTTTGTGTCTGCTTACCCCTTGCCCCGGGATCAGTTGGATCCCAGCTACAAAGCCAGTTACAGAGAGTGGAGAGAAAAAAATCTTTCAATGTTTCAAAAGCTTCTCTACATGAACATGAGTTGCCAGTAAAACAATATTACAGTTTTGGGATACTTATGAGGTCATGCTTAGTAGTGACTGTATCATTGTATTAAAAAAGTCATATATACAAAACAGATTTCTTTCTTTACCCTTCTCAAATCGTACTGTAAGACTAGAAATTTGAACTGTGTCTGCATGATAGTGGGAAAATAGCCCCCTGACCCTTTTTCTTCTCTTCTATGTCTTTGCACCGTCAGCTGAGTTAGCCCCTTATGACAATAAGATAGCCCTAGGATAGCCATTGTGTGACTCTTGACAGTCTACTGGTTAAAAAAGAGTAGTTGGTATTAGAGGGAGGAAGACTATGTCCCATTTCACAAGATTATTGAATAGATACAAATGTTGATTGATTTATTTTTAAATTAAATTTTGTGTATGAGTGTTTTGCCAGCAAAGTCCAGAAAAGAGCATCATATTCCCTGAAAGTAGAGTTACAGATACTTTTTTTGTTAAGTTGTGTGCTGTGGAATAATCTTTTTGTATACTGTAGAGATTTGTCACTTGAATTGTTTTAATAAAATGCTGATTGACCAGTAGCCAGGCAGAAAGTATAGGCAGGACAGCCAAGCTAAGGATGATGGGAAGGAGGTGGATGGAGTCACAGGGTTGCCAGTCAGATGCAGTGGGAGCAGAAGAGAAACATGCTGTGCTAATAAAGGTACCACCACATGACAGAGAGTAAATAGGAATATGGGTTAACTTAAAATGCAAGCGTTAGCCAGTAACAAGCGTGAGCTATTAGGCAATCATTTATAATTATTATAAGCCTCTGTGTGGTAATTTGGGAAGCAGCTGCCAGGTATCTGAGGACAGGCAGTTGGGACAGGAAACATCCAATTACATTTGTGGGTGCTGGGAACACAACTATGGTCCTCTGGAAGAGCACCCAATACTTTTAACCACTGAACCATCTCTTCATCACCTAGTTAGTTAAATTTTAATTACAAAGTACAGCTTGGTTATTGGCAGTTGCAAGATTTTTCCAAGTCTTATAGCAGCAAAATTCTGTTACACCGAGATACATACCTCACTCTGAAGTGAGTCTTGCTCAAAGATCTGCTTGTCAGAGTTTCAACTTATTAATCTGAGATGTGTAAGATACTTGTCAAAATATAATAAAGCTAGTGCTCTCATTGCTAGGTATGACAGAGACAATTTATTGGCAAATTTTTGTGGTGTTGTTCTTCAGCCTGTTTTACAACCTTATGCAGTTTCTCTTTAAGTGAAATTGGTCACCCTATTTCAGCACTCCAGACAATCAGTCTACAGCTATAATAGGGACTTGGTATCAGTTTATGGAGAGAAACCTATATCCTTAGCATCATTTTGGGTTGTTTCAGGTTCCCAAGGGACCCCTTTGGCCAACAACTCAATTAAATGTAACTCGTTCCCAGTACTGGAAGCTCATTTGGTGACAGGAAGATATTCAATTGGGGATCTGTATCCCTGTTATTTGTCAATTTCATGTAGATTGCTTTCAAAATATATATATATATATATATATATATATCTGTCTCTTATACACATCTAGATGTGTATAAGAGACAGATATATGGAAGTGTCTACTGTATTAGGTTTCCACACTCCTCTCAAATTGCCTAGTTTTAGCTGTCTTCCCCCATATTCCTTCCCTTGTACCCCTATCCCCCCTCCCTGCTTGACCTTTCCATTCCAGTCCCCTACCACTTGTCCATCCAAAACTATCTATTCAATTTCTTTTTCTTAGGAAGCTCTATCCATCCACCCCTAGTCCCTTACTCTATACCTAACCTCTATGATTCTATGGATTGAAGCCTACTTATCATTAACTTAAGTGCTAATATACATGTATAAATAAATGTGTACCATATTTTTCTTTCTTGGTCTATGATATCTCACTCATGATGATTTTTTCCTAGTTCCATCCATTTACCTGTGAATTTCATTTTTAACGACTGAGCAATATTTCACTTTGTGGATGTACCATATTTTATTTATTTATATTTCTGCTGAGGGATATCTAGATTGTTTTCACTACCATATATTCTCTCTCATATATGGCTCCTAGCCTCAAACTATTAAGTATATAGGTGGAAGTAAATAGAGGTAAAAGACAGGAAACCAGAATGGGGCCCATGAGATTTGAAAGAGGAAATAACCATAAAACAAGTTGGAAGGGGGGATATGGGTGGGGGAAAAGGCAAAGCATGGGAGTAGGATCCAGGGAGATAAAGGAGGGAGGGGGAAAATCAAAAGTTAAATATGTATGGCAAGCTCCAAAACTATCTACCATCATTAGGCTAACACCCTTTTTAAAATTATTCTAATGGAAGAAATAAGTTAGATTGGAAACCCAGAAATTCTTACACTTTTGCTAGTATAAATTATGCTTCATCTATTACTCAATTATACAATAGAACATGCTAATGTGATTCAATATTAAACCTTACTAGTCATGCCTGAGGGAACAGAACCAATTCTCTTTAGTCTCTAAATAAAGCCATTCCAAAGATCTTGAATTTACTTCATATTCCATAATCCAGTTTATAAAAAAATCCTAAATTAACAAATTTATCCATCATATATAGCTATAACAAGGAAGTAAAAATTTGGTTTTCTTATAAATGATTTGCCTTTTATTTGGATCTTATTCTTTCAGGAATCTCAGAGAACAGATGAATTCAGACATATATTTGGTTTAGGAAATTCTTAAATCAAACCTGCACACTAGGCCAATTAGGGAGAAAATATGTCTCTGTGAATCAAAAAAGAGCCCTCAACAGTTACTGAATATTCTAAAGCTTTGATCTATAGTGTCGAGACTCCAGAATTGGAAGCAATTACTTTCTGAAATTTCTATTGCTTGCTGGTGATGTTTAGTTATTTCCTCTGAAATTAAACATTTCTTCCTGAAGGGAGGAAGGAGACTCATAAAATTCAGGAAGTAAATGAAACATACAAAGCCCAGAAAGTCAACAAAATCTATATGGCACAGGAAGCTGTAAGATTACAGCTTTCATGAATTATCACCAGTCCTGAGATGGGAGTTTTGGTGCTACAGATCCATTGACTAAACACTGGTTCATTATGGAACCCTTCCTCCATCTTCCTGTAAATGCCTCAGAAAACTCATTGATTCACAAAACAATAGGAAAAAAACCAATATTTTCTAAATTGAATTACATTTAAATCCCATATTTCCTAAATTATTTTTGTTTTTAGATAGAATCTTATAAATTCTAGAGTACTTTAGTTAAGCTATGTCCAAAATTTTCTTTTTAATATGTTTGATGATTCCACAGGAGTGTTATCTTCTTAAAATATGCTAACTTGGATTGTGTGTGTGTGTGTATGTGTGTGTGTGTGTGTGTGTGTGTGTGTGTGTTTGTGTGTGTGTGTTGGGGGGCAGTGGATATTAGAAGTATCTATCATACAGCTACATGCTACTATTTCCATTTTCAGTGCCAAAGATAATTTATTCAGTTATTTATTTACTCAACATTTAATGAATGTGGCTAGCATACTCTGTTAGCTACTAGATTATTTGCTAAGGCAAAAGCAGTATATACCAGAAAAAAGGCCTGCTTTAATGAAACACTTTCTAGTGAGATGAGGCTTAGACATAATGAATTAGTTAATGACATATGATATGAAGAAAAATAAAGTTAGGTGAGGTGAGTAGAGAGAGACAAAGTTAATATTTGGGAAAAGATTCACTAGAAGGTGACATTGGTCTTTATATTTATCCTCCATCCTGACTCCAGACTGCAGAAGTGACAGCAAGTCATGAAGTTGTTAAAATATAGGCATTCTGACATTAGAAACCATTAGATAAGTGGTGAGTGTTAATCTTCTCTAGAGGACATTTTTCTAATCTATTTTTATGATATTTATATTGTTATTTCTCAGCTCACTGTCTCCCTTTTCACAAAGGTCAAGTATTGCTAGTGGCCAATGCTTTACTTCCAAAATGTTTTGCATTGCCCTTATTGACCTGCTTTTGTGATATCCACTTTGTCTTGGGAACTCCTATTCCAGGTTTTTAAAAGGTCTTTCAGCTTGGACAAAGCAAAATGCTATAGAAAAATTAACTCATTTCATTTTTAACAGTTTATACAAATCAGTAGAGAGCTTCTTGGTTTCACACCCTCAGCGTGTCCTGAAGTATCTTACATGTATAGCTGGGAAATGTATCTTTGAGTTATATTTCTTTATGCTTTGCTATATAAAGTTTTAATTCATAGTGTTTTTCTCTTCTATGTCTTTCTGTATGTTGTGAATATGTGTTGCTCTGTTTGGTTGATAAATAAAATGCTGATTGGCCAGTAACCAGGCAGGAACCATAGGTGGGATAAGCAGATAAGGAGAATTCTGGGAAGAGGAAGGCTGAGGGAGGAGATGCCAGCCAGCTACCCAAGGAGCAAAATATATTGGGTTGCAGGTAAAGCCACAGAATATGTGGCAATATATAGAGTAACAGAAATGGGCTGAGTTTAAGTATAAGAGCTAGTCAGTAATAAACCTGAGCTAACGGCCAGGCAGTTATAATTAATATAAGCCTCTGAGTAATTATTTTATAAGTGGCTGTAGGACCATGAGGCCTGGTGGGACCTGGACAAAACATTCTCCTACATATTTTCCTCATTTGCTCCTCAAATAACTGTATTAACAATCCCTTCACAGCTTGATGATATTTCTTTTGCAACAAAAATAATTTTCCCCTAGAAATCTTAGAACCAGTATCTTTCTTTTCAAATTTTTATATATTATTAGCAATACAGATGTGTAAAGCAAGTCTTTACTCATTGTTTTTCATTTTCTTCTTTGTATGGAAAGCATCGACATGGGGTGGTTCGATGCTGACAACATAACTCCAGTCCTCTTAACCATTTTATCAGCTGAGTTATCTCATCAGATTTGCCTCCACCTTCATTAATTTCTATTTTAAAGAAGGTGTCACTAAATTTCCCACATTATGCACAATTTTATGCAATATAAGTTTATTTAACAAAGATACTAGTGATAATCAGTAAATTGATAAGACTTGTCTATAAATACGCATACCAAGAAATGACATAACACTATGTCAAATGTCAGCCCTGAAAACACATACAATTAAAATAATATATATTGAGCTGATTGCAACATTATGTGGACTGAGCTGAATACTATAGCTATTTTTCTTTAAAGGACATTAATTTGATGGATAGCAGGGAAAGCTAAAGTCCATTGGAGTGCTTGAGGGGAGGAAAGGGAAGGGAGAAATGTAATTATAATCTGAAAAATGAAAGAGTAATGTGACATTATTTTGACATATAGATATCTCCATTGTGTGTATTAATGAAGATTCTCTATAGGAATACAACTGATAGAACTAATTTACATAAATTAAAAATAAATTAATTAGAATGTCTTACAAGTTGTAAGATGTCTGGCTAGTTTGACAGTGTCTGTATTCTGACAGAAACACCAAAAATCCAATTAATGTTTAGTCCATGAAGCTGGATATTTCACCTGGTTTTCAGTATAGGTTGGAATCCCAAAGAAGTAAGTTCTAACACCAATGAAGGAATGCCTCATTGGCAAAATGGATGAAGTTGCCAGTAAAATTGAAGGCAAGCAGGCAAAAAGCAAAAGCTTCTTTCTTCTATGTTCTTTCAAGTAGGGTGGGTTCTCCAGACCTCAAATAATCCAATCTATCATAATCCCTCACAGATGTGCCTCAATACTTGGGTTTATTTGATTGTAGATGTAGTCAAGTTGACAACCAAGATTGGCCATTACATTGTCTTTCAACTACCTTTATTTTAAGTCTATACTTCTTCTACAATTCATGAAAATCCACTCCTAAGATATAAGAGGAACCATCACCAAACTATAAAAATTGATAAAGCTGAAGTTTTAGTTCAAAAATAATTAATGTATAACTATTTTTATGATTAGGTAAGCATTCCTTGTTTCTTGAAATGTATCATGGCAGATTGTCTGCTATGGAATTGTCTACTGTGTTGATTAAAAATATTTAAATTGTAGATTCACCTTATTCTTACTGAAAACGAAGTCAAATGAAAGGAACAACCATTTTATATTTTCCAATGTGGTTCAAATGCAGAAAAGATCTTTAAAATAAGTCTTTTTAAATTGAGATTCTTAATTCTTCCCTGTAAGTCCTACCAGATGTACTCCTACCACCTTACTTCCTTCAACTTCGTATCCTCTTTTTTGTTAATTTAGCAACCCATCACATCAAATACGGGCTATCCATGTAATTCTGGGTGTGGGGCAATAGACTGGAGCCAATTGATTAAAAAAGAAATATCTATGTTTTCTGCTTGCTTGTTTAAATAACACCACCTAACAATTAAGTTTGAAGTTGTTTATTACATTTATCTTGTTCTACAATTCCTACAATGATCTTAAGCATTGGAAATATAGAATTATCTATCTTACTTATTGTGATAATCTCATTATTTTATACAATGTACTTGTCCAAAATTTGTATTAAAGAAATATTGAAGTGTCTGCACAGACATGGCTGTAAAGGCAATAGTTTTGATTTAAGAGTTAGCACTGAATAGCACTACCTTATTTATATCAACTAGCTAAAGATATAGAAGTGATTTTTATGTGAAATGCCTCCTGAAAGTTACTGTGTTAAAGTCTCAGTTGATAAATAACAGAATTTGGAAAAATGGATCATAAGAACTGACTTTATGAATAGGTTAACCCTTTCATAGATCTATAATATAATAACACTACTGGGAAATGGTAAGAAGTAGGAAAAGAGGACAAGTTTAGAAAACTAGATCACTGCCATTATACCTCTGAAAACTACATTGTTTCTGGAGTTTTCCTTGCTTCTGGATTCCTTTATAAGGTGAGGAGCTCTATTCTACTATACCATCTTCACCATGGTTTTAGGCTTACTTTCTGCAGACATCAATGAGAGAATGGATCATGGACCAAAATACATATTTTCTCTTTTAAGTTGTTCTCTCAGATATCTGCCACAGCAATGAAAAAACTAATATAGAAATCAAATGTAGAAAAAAATCACAGTGAAGAGAGAGTAAAATAAAGCACACAACAAAGAAGACTTTGCTTGTTCTTTAGGCACATGATCATAAGAAGGCTGAGAGATGCTTAAGTAGAAACAAAAATACATTGGGTGAAAGAAAGAATAGGGCCTATTAAGCACTCTGATTTTTGGTTGAAAGATTATTCAAATATAAAGAAAGAAATAGACAATCAAGGAATATTTTAGAAGCAGAACTACAAGGCTTATAAACTGATTGTACATAAGATTTTGAGGAAGGGACAAAAAATAAAAATGACTGAGCTTTTACATATGAGTGAATGCAGTGTTATGGTCAGGATTCAAGGTAAAATTTCTAAGAGAAAAAAGAAGAAATAATAAAAAAGGAGAATTCTAAATTTTCCATATCTTTCTGCAAAATCACAACTCATGTTTAGTGCAGTGAATATAAACTATAGAGTTTGGTTTTTAATTTCCAATTTAAAATATCACAAAATATATTTTTATCATATTATTTCCTCCCCATCTCTCAACTCACCCATAACTGTAAATAACAACAAAAACCAAAACCAAAGCAGACAAACAAAACAAAACAAAACAAACAAACAAACAACAAAAAGAAACAAGAAGTATAAGAAAGCCAATAGAACAAAAAATACTAATATAAAACCAAAAGTTCATGCACACACAAACACAACAACAACAACAACGACAAAGTTGATCATCTTCTCCAAGCATGAGGCCTACCCTGGTGTGTGGTTGATATTCCCAGTGACACTCCATTGGAGAAAATTGGTTTTCCTTTTCCCAGGGGGTATCAATTGCAAATAGCGTCTCAGTTAAAGGTAGGGATTTTGTGCATTTCTCATTCTCATTGTTGGCATTTTGTTTGATTTGAACCTACACAGGTCTTGTGAATGCTTTCCGCAGTCTCTGAGAGTTCCTATGTGTATTAGTCCTGTTGTGTCTGGAAGATGATTTTTTTAGAGTCATCTATTACCTCTGACTCTTACAATTTTGCCTCAGTCTCTCCATGTAAATACCCGAGTCTTGAAGTTAAAGGTTTGATAAAGACATCCCATTTAGTGGTGAGTACTCCAAGTCTTTCACTCTCTGCATGTATTTTAATTGTGAGTATCTCCATTAATTACTATCTATGGCAAGAAGAAGCATCTCTCATGAGGGTTGAGTGATGCACTGATCTATAGGTATAGCAATGTGTCACTAGAAGTTGTTTCATTTTTATGTTCCTTTAGGAGAATGGTAATTGTAGAATTTTACGTCGATTCATGACCTATTTAGTCTCAGGTTCTTGGCCACTTTAGAGTGTAAAGTATGGATCCATTCCATGGAGTCGATTTTAAATCTAATTTAAAATAATGGTTTGTTATTTACATAACATTTGTGAAACTCTTGTACCAGCATATCTTATAGGCAGGTCACTGTTGTAGGTTGTAAGGTTTGTAGCTGGGTGATAGTGATGATTGCTTTTCTTCCCCAGTATCATGCAAAGTATGTTCCAGCACCACATTGTTAGGTATATCCTCTAATTGGACAAAAGTACTATTTCTCCATGCTTGATGACATAAAGAAGTCTGTCTTAATCAATAGTTCCTTATCGGGTTTTAGAGAAGCCTTGGCAATAGTCTATGATGTTTGACCCATGTGACCCCCTTGGCCAATGACTCAAAAAGATGTTAGTCATTCATGGCACAAGAAGTTTTACTTGGTGACATAAGATGTCTAGTTGGGACATTATCTCCCCCATTATATTCTGACTCCATTTAAATCCCTTCTATATATGTATACATCTTAGGAAGATTCTAGAGTATTAGGTTTCCATGTGTTTTTTTTTTTTTTCAAATGACCTTTAATGTTAGTTGCCCTTCCCCACATTCCATCCTTTATCCTTCTGTACTATCTCCTTCCCCATTTTATTCTTCTATTTTAGTTTCCCCTTTATGTCTATATTTTATGATATCTGTGTAGTCTAATATAAACTGTATTCTACTTTCCCTTCTTTGAGAGATCCTCTCCTTTTCCCTAGTCCTTTTAGATACATAACCTCTGTGGTTATTTGAATTTTATATATATGGAAGGGTTAAAAGCCAACATTCACATATAAAATAAAATATATAATCTTTGTCTTTTTGAGTCTGGATTGATCTACTCATGGTGATTTTTTCCTAGCTTCATCTATTTACCTGGAATATTTTATAATTTCATTTTCTTAACAGCTGAATAATATTTCATTTTGTAAATGTATCACATTTTCATTATCAATTAATCAGTTAATGGACATCTAGGTTGTTTCCAATGTATGGTTATTTTGAACAGAACAGGGATGAATAAGGATAAGCAAGCATCTCTGTTGTAAGACATAGAATCATTTGGGTGTACGCCTAAGAGTGCTATAGGTGAATATTGGGGTACATTGATTTTTATCTTTATGAGGAATCTCCAAGCTGATATCCATAGGGGATGTATCAGTTTTCATTGATTGCAATGACCAGCAATGGGTAAGTTTTTCTTGCTAGTATGTAAGACTTTGCTTTCACTGAGTAGTTAGTTAGATTACCAGTACCAGGCATGGTTTCCTTTTCCTTGAGCAAGTTTAAGTCCAGTTAGAGAGCTGTTGGCTAGTGCCAAAGTATGTGGACCACTACTGCACCCTTAGTGTTATCATGCCATGCTGTGGCAATTATATTACAATCTCAAAAATAATTTTTAAAAGTACATATTTTCTAAGTGCAAAAAAATGTTTCTCAGCCATTTGTGTTTCATCTTTTGAGAATTCTCTGTTTAGTTTTGTGGTCTAATTTTTAATTGAGTAATTTTTTTGATATTCAGGGTTTTGTTGTTGTTCTTTATATAGTCTAGATACTAAACCTCTACCAGATACATAATTGACAAAGATCTTTGCCTATTCATTAGGCTGCTGTACTTGAATGGTGGTGTCCTTTTCTTTTAGCATCATGAGGTCCCATTTATTAATTGTTCATCTTAATGACCATATTATCACAAGGTCCTGTTCAGAAAGTCCTTTTCAGTGCTGGTGAGTTCAAGCCTGTTCCCTACTTTCTCTTCTATCAGGTTCATCATATCTGGTCTTATGATGAGCTTCTTTGATGCATTCAGAGTTGAGTTTTGTGCAGGGTGATAGAAATGGGTTTATTTTTATTCTTCTATACACAGTTATCCAGTTTCACCAGCATCATATGTTGAATACTTAACTTTTTCTCCAGTGTATAGATTTCAGTATTTTCTAAATAGAAATTTTATTTTAAATGTGAGAAAAACATATTTCAAATAAGTATTTCTATCAACAGCATCTTAAAGACAAAAGGGACCACAAATTAAAACCTTTAACAAGAGGCAGAATCAGTAGCCCACCCATTCTTTGTATGGCTGCATGACCAATTGTATTTTATTACACAAGACAAATAGTTTTCTAAATATCTATAAACAATAAAAAAGTTTGTGTAGAAATAAATATACGTAAAGAAAATAAAGTTTAAACTATATAATAGTGTCCGTAAAAGAAAAGCTACTTTAGTGAGTTTGGGTCATACGGTGAGCTCATTGAAGTTTTGAAAAAAAAATTGCCTGCTAGGTGTGGTTGCAAGTGATAAGGGAACTTTCCACATACTAAGTGAAAATCTTAGCTATTACTTTAAAGGAAATAAAACTCAATATAACAGTTAAGCTTGTTTAGAGTCTTCGTAAACATTGTCCTGGGCCAACTTTCCAGCTTCTGAACCTTCCTGCTGGCCATGATTTATGTCTACAAATGGTGATCATGTATCCATGCCCAATTTTCTATGGCTACTGTGAAAAAAAATTGGCCTCAGAATATGGTCAATGTACTGGCTGCCCAGAACTTAATTAAAATTCCCCAATGACTAAGCTTACTTCAAATAGTGCCATAACTAAACTTAGCAAATTTCTTCTGCAGACAAATGTGGCATAAATCTTGAGGCCGGCAATGATCAATCTTATTTGAACACTCCAAACACCATAATTCATATTGAAGCAGTCTTTGTACTTGTGGATGTTTTCCAAATAAAATTCATGTTTAGGTAAATGAACAATACATTGGGAATAGCCTTAGAAAATCAAATACATTTGTATTGGTACAAAAGTATTTTACAAAAACTAAGTGATAGAGAAGAAATTGTTCTAATAAACTTGATAAGGTTTGCATCTATATCAAAAATTTGCAAAAGGCAGTTTATAGTGTGTAGTCATCTACCATAATTTATCATGTTACTAGTGGTAATATTGGAGATATTTGTTAATAGTTGCTTAACTTTTTGATGTTTGATCCAGTGTGTACATTGCTTATTTCTCAAGAATGGTAGATTATTATTAATTGACTATTATACTTTATGAAACCATAAATGAAAGCATTGCATAGGAATGTAAAGAAAGGGCAATAGCTGGTGCTGATAAGGATTTGTCTTAAGACAATAGGTGCCAGTTAATCTTGGTTAATTTTCTTACAATGAGGGAATATATGACTGATACTGTAAATGTGGTTTAAAAAAATTATGACTGGTAAAGTCATAGGTCCTATGTGGGGGAGGGGGTCTGCACCATCAAGAACTTAGGTCTCCCTATAAGGGACGACCTGGGACCGAGGAAGGGTAAGTGCCTACTGCCCGCCCGTTCCCCAGCCTCCCTTTCCGGAGACAAGCAGACGTGGCAAGGAGTCTTGCCAAGCAGGAACTCATTTATTAAATATCAGCAAACCCCTTTTAAAGCATAAAATCACAAGGCTGGGAGGGATCGATGTCCTAATGGGCCAATCATCTTAAAGGTCACCCAATCATACACCTGATCTATATTATCTACAACGCTGTCCACAAGGGAGATCATGTGTTGGAATTATCTCTCCTAATTTGAAGCTTCCCTTGCGAACAACCTGGGTTTCTCCCTCCCTGCCAACACTGGCACTTTTATGGCTCCGCAGGCCCCCATAGTCCTAAGAAGAATTTATTACTGACATTTTTGTAAGTAGACATGTGGTTAAGCTGCATTCTAGTCACGTATGGTTATATGCACAGACTAGTGTTGATCTCATCTAGCCAGGATCATAGAAACTTCATTTTGAAAAGTGACTGTTAATAAAGACACTTATAACTGGCCAAAGTACTGAGAATAAGTAACCATTGGGTTCTTGGCTGTAGATGGGGAATCTATAACATCTCTTTCAAGGCATCCTGTAAAAGGAGGTGAAAAGGGTGTAAGAGCCAGAGAATAAGGAAGAGTCCTGTGAAACACTGTCTTCTGTAATTGATGCAAGTTTTACAAAAGAAATGATTATCTGCATAATGTAAGAGGGTGACTATTTCGGTTGATAATTGGGTTAGTAGTTGTAGATAGGAGAAGGAAGAAGGTAAATGAGAATGAATATGATCACAGTGCTTGTACATGCGTATAAAATTAACATTAAAATCCTTACAAGTAAGAACAGAGTAAAATATTAATTCCATGAGGCTAATTTAGGTATCTACGAGGCTAATTTAGGTATTATTAATCACATATAATATAAATAGCTGGAGACTATTAATACAGTTGAGACATCTATGAAGAATGGATGTTAAGTAATATAGAGAAATATGTTAGCCTATCATCTATACAACTGGATAACATAGATGCAAGCAAATACTTATACTTAAATGATTGGGTGCTTTCATTAAATTCATTGTTTTAGTGTTTAAGCAAGTTTTATTTTATCAGAGTTAAAATATCCATTTTTCAATATAGTTAACAGTTTATTGAAAAGAGTAAGACAATGATTAAATGATTGAAACATCTATTAAAACCAGAAGCTAATTTGATTTTCTCTTCTACCTGAACCAGTTGATGATTCTGTATTTGATAATTAATCATCAACTCTTTCTCTTGGTTTATGTTAATTTTTTGTGGATTCAATTTGATTTGCTCAGTTCACTTTACCATAACAACTGAGATGAATGCATCAATGAAAGAATACTTCATAAAAGTTAATCTTTTAGCTACTCTAATTTCTAAACTGAATATTAATTGTTTGATATTCTTAAGTGACCTAGTATTACCTTTAATACATCTTCATTTTTAAGTTCTTTGGCTGCATGTTTTAAGCAGTTTCAAAAAGTTTTAAAAACACATAAATACGCACCACTCCATCACTACTGCAGGTGTTAGATTATAAATACATATCTGATAAATTAAGTGAAAAACTTTAAATTTCTTTAAATGGGAAAACATACCAAATATCACACCAAATAATATGCACAGAATAGTATGTAAGATGGTCAAATTAATTGTCTAATTTTAGCATCAAATAGCCATGGGTTATACAGACAGAATTACTAATTCATTTTTAAAATAAGGAAGCAAATTTTAAAGTGTGAAATAACTTTCCAATGTATATGTTATTCATAGTCAAGACTAGGAGCTCAATCTAGGTGCTGTTATTTAATCAATTTCTGTATTAAATGGTTATCAGAAAAACTACAAATATATACTTTATATCATTAAATTAACAGTAAACAGTTTAAAACTTATACATTTTCATCATGAGTATTTTTTATATTAAATAAAATCCAGGAAAATGAATCTCAATACAACATTTATATTATTTTATATATTCTAGAAACAATGCTTGCCACATGTATGCAATTGTGAAGAAAACAGAGTAGTTTATGGATTCCACAGAAAAGCCATTAAAGGGACGTGGTTGACAATAAGCCAATAGATACTGTCATCCTGGAATCTTATAAAAATTTTCTTTACTTTTGAAAAATGTCAATAAGTTTTTAAAATGAAATATCACCCAAAAGAAAATAGATAAGAAGAAAATAAAGCAGCTTAAAGAACAGAATGAAGCAAAAAGTGACAAATAAGAGTTTGGTGAGAACTAATCTATGACAAAGAAGCAGAATACAATTTAAGTAAAAGTAGAGAACACCATGCTAAACCAAGGAAGCAGCCAGTAAAAAGGTCCTGAGA
>LZPO01117050.1:65906-94413 GCA_001675575.1 Neotoma lepida
TTCCCACCTCCTCCAAAACAAGGTCTCCCATGGAGAGTCTCTAGAGCCTGGCACAATCAGTTGAGGCAGGTCCAAGCCCCTCCTCCCTGCACCAAGGCTGTGCCAGGTGTCCCACCATAGGCACTGGGCTCCAAAAAGCCTATCATGCTTTTTATCTTTAGTGATCCATGACTAAGCTGAAAAAGTACCATGTTATATTTCCTATTATAGTGAAAGTGGTCCACAATATTTGAAATAGTTTATATGATTTTTGTTTTGTTTTGTTTTAACAGGATCGAAGTATATATACATTGTTTGCTACTATATACCGGTTATTCTCTTCCCCATCTCTGGAACTCAAATCTTTTACAATCTGATAAGTCTTGAGAACTTCCTAGGAGACCAATCAGTGCTCATTTTCATCCATGCATATCAACTCCAGATATTAAAATACTTGGCAATCATAATGTAATCCACATGATGCTCCTAGGTTGCTTTATATATATGGGACCAGTCATGAGGTATTAGCTTATGCAGGACAAAAATCTCTTTTATCTCGATAGTGAGAAGAGCATCTTGCACATACTGAGCAGTGATACAAACCTTTTTAGCTGAGTGACAGAAATTGTCCTGCAGTTTTAATAATATCTAATTTAGTAGAAAAAGAATTAATAGAAAAGGAGTAAAATTAACTTTGGAAAAAGGTAAAACCAAGAGAAGCCTCACAACAAAACTTAGGAACAAATTGTTACATCTAGAGTCATCTTATGATTAATACTCAAAACAGAAATAGAACAATATTTGACTGTTTTATTTCTATACATACTGGAGATTAAAATGCTTATAGCTTTTCTAATGCTGTCATTACTTGGGAACCTATTAAACATAATTTATGTTTATAAATAACTCTGAGTAAGGGAATACATATTGTATTTACAACATTACTAGAATGTTAAGGTTGATTGATTCTTTGTTGTGGATGATTGTACTATATATCTTATGGCTTTTAATAACATTCATGGTTTCCACTAATAGATGCCACGAGCCATTTCATGACACTAATGACCTCTAAATACATCCCCAGTCATTGATAACTGTTATCCATGAGGAAAATAATCTACATTCAGAAACACAAGTGTAGGAAAAGGAAATGATAATTGGGTGTTCTTTCATCCACTTAATTAATTATTCAAATGTCTATTACACAGTAGGCAATAAGCTTAATTTTTGGAATACATTGGTAAATGGAATAGATATGGTCTGTGCCATAATATAGCTTCTAGTAAGAAAGAAAATTAATCAGTGAGTGCACACATTTATGCATAAATTAGAATTACAGTACAATCTGTTGAAACAAAAGAATGCCCTGGATATGATGGTCAAGTAATCAAACTTCTTGAGACAGTGATATTTAACCTAATACACATGAAGAATTAGAAGGAGCCCACCAGGAAAGTGTTGAAACAAGGGAATTTGAATCATAGAGACTATTATGAGTGAAGCCTTTCCTATAAGCCAGACAATGTACTAGTACCTTCATTTGCATTGTTTTAGTTAGGTAGAGTAACTGCATATACTAGCTGCCTGTGGTGATTCCATTTGTATCTGTGATTTTGTTGATGACATATCCACTCTACATTTAACTAACTGAATATTTGATATGGATTTGGTTCCTGTTATTTTATTATACAGGAAAGGACTGTAACTAGATTAAGTAAGTAGTACAAGTTTGCAAAGATGTTTTGTGGCAAAAACCTACCTAGAACTTGTATTTATTTGGCTTCAAAAGTCAATGATTTGATTATTCTATTTAGAAGCCTCTTCTGGGGAGAAGATGAAATCAGATAAAAGTACCAAGCAGAGACAATGTAACAATTGCATTGTTTATAATGCAATGAACAATAAGTAGTCAGTGAAACAATATGTTATGTGAAGAGATCATAGCTGGGATCACTTGATTTATATTTGTGCTCTATCAAGACTTATTACAGCATGCAAAGAAGATTAAAAGCATATTTTTATTGGACTTACCAGACACATAGATGTTGGTAGCAAAGTGGATCATGAAAAGAGCCCGGAGGAAAAAGAAAAAAGTCAAAGTTCAATTTCTGGGAAGGACATTCCTTAGATCTAAGAGTCTAATGAATTCCAGCCACTCAGATTATTGCCATTTGTACAATAAAGATAAGGCCATAAACTCCCCCTAAAACAAGATGTAGTAAGAGCTCAACTAAGATAATTCATGACTGTCTGTTTTGTAAATGAAGTACTATAATTGCCCATTTGTTTAAAAAATAGACTTTTTTGAGCATTTAGCATTTCTATTGCCATATTTCAGTTATTGTTTTTATCTTGTCACATCTTGATTTCTATAAAAGAGGTGAAGAAATTAAGAGTTGCTACTTTTGAATTGCCTGGTTATAACAATAGTCTAGGTCCATAGCAACTTGATACCATTCCATCAACATTTCCAATATTCTGTGAGCCACACAATCTTAACCATGACTAGAACTTTTTATGGCTTTCATATTTTTCTAGTTGGGAAAAAGAAGAAAATGAAATAACACAAATCACTCTATTCTAGAGATATATTTCCATATATTAAATTCACATCAAGATAGCACTTTTCCATATCCATCTGTGCCTATCTCCTTGTACAATCAACAGTTACTTTCTGAGATTTCAATTAACATGAAAAATATCTCTAAAAATACAGTACTCATATGACCTCTAATCAACCTTTCAGTAGTCAATGGCTATAAAAGAATAATACTGAAAAATGCCTAGTCTTTTATCATAGGTTTTTGTTTATATTCAGTGTATCACATGGACTATATTATTTAGAGTAGAAGGGAAATAAAATTCTTGTATTATTTGAAAGGTACTTAAGTATTTTCCATGCTGTTTCTTCAGCAAATTATAGCTTTATTAAAACAAAATTCAGTAACTAAAAAATTTGCTCTCTTAAAGTTTATATTTCAATAATTCATAATACATTTACAAAATAAATTTTACAGTTCATTTATTATATATTCACAAATTTATGCAACTATCATTAATACCTAATGTTGTTTATTTCATTAATCTCCAAAGAAATCTCATATGCATTATTTGTCACCATCCAGTTTCTCTCCTCTCCTTTATCAAAAGTATATATTGATCTAACTTCTGTTCGTAGATTTTCTTGTTCTGAACATTTCAGATAAATAAGAATGTATGACTTTACCTGATTTCCTTCACATTTAGTCAATTGATCTTTTGTTATATGTATAACATATTTATTCATTCTTCATTTGAATTCATTGTTTTGAGTTATTACAAATAATGTTTCTGTGAACATTTCTGAATTTCTTCGTGGATATCTAGCTTTTCCTAGCTATATTCCTAGGTATAGAATTTCTGGGATTTTGCACCGTCATTACACAAAGAGCCTAACAATTTAGATATTTGAGATAATTGTTACAGGAATTGATTAGTGTGATTAAATAATTAGAATTCTTCTTAAAATAAACTATTGTAGGCAGGTAAGAATTAGTATTAAAATATTAATTTAAAGGCTAAAAAGATTGAAACATTATTTCTCAGATATAGTAACTTACAACTAAGTTATCAGTGAAACAATTCCAAAAGTTATTTTCTTATTATAGCTGGGCATTATAACTTAAATATTTTCTGCCTTTTTTAGCACTGCTATTGTTATTTATGAATTTCATTACTGTCAAATTGTAAATTATACTATGAAAGATTAGCATGTCAGATCATAATTTTTAGGCCATTTATATATGTAATACACAAGACTTAAAATAACTATTGTTTTATTTGTGAATAATTAAATGAGCAGACACTGTGACAGGAAATATAAACATAGACAGACACAAATGAGCCTGAAATTGCTTTCATTCACTAGAAACAAGAAATGCAGCTTTTCTATAAAAATCACAAATAACTTTGCTGGCTTTTCTGGTTTAAGAGGATACTCTTAAGTCAAGTACAATAAATATATGTAATTGAAGTGATTCATGCTCTAAAATAACCACCTACCCAACAGTACCAAGAATAATCAAGAGAAGCTAAAATTCTAGGGCCAAAAGCACAGTGTGGTAGAGTTCACTCCTACACTCCAGCCCACTTGAATCAGCAGTCTCTTCATAATGTACCCTGTATGTTCTTAGGAGCTAATTAGCCCTCCAAACTACATTCTCTAAAATCTAGACTCTTCTTAGTCAATTACTGCCAGAAGGAATTTCAGAATAGACCATGTGGTGAAACACTCAAGAAGATTTTAGTGCCATAATTAGATTATAGATTTAGGCACATGTTCATGAGAATATCTAGCAGATTCTGTTGCTGTACATGAAATAGACTTCATCCTACAGAAAGATAATCATTCCTCATGGTCATTAAGTCTCATTCCTTCTCACCTACAAAGGACACCGATGCAGTAGGACTCCTTTTTCTCTTTTGCATTTTCACTTTCAACTTCACTATTTGCATTCATACAAAGATAGACATTCTGTAATCTCTCTGATTTTATAAAATGAAGAACAGGAGCTATCTTGGATCTCAAGTCCTCTTCCATGTATGTCCTATTTCTTCCACTTTCATTTTCAATAAATACTCTTGAAACAGTTTTCAATGTCTAGAATTCATATCTCAATTTTCTCCCTTAATTCATTTCAATCCAGCTTTCACTTTTGGATTCAATCAAGCTTATCTTTTAAAGTTCCAAATTGACGTTCATGTTAAGAATCTCGGGGTTTATTTTCAGTCTTCACTTTATGTGGTAACATGGAGTATTAACTGTGACAGATAAACTTTCTTCCTCTTCCTAATGTTTCACTTCTCTACTTTGGCTCCACTTAGACACTGACATTTTCTTCTGACTGTACCATAATCATTTCTTTTTCTAGTTTACCACTTATTGTACATTAACAGTGGTAGCTCCATGCCTTAGTCCTAGGATCTGTTATCTTTTCAAGCTATATTTTTTCCTTTAAAGATCTTACTCACTCATTTGGCTTTAACACCATCTACATATTCACATCTATCCTCTCTGTCCTGAAGTTTATACTGGTGTGTTTTACTTCTTAGTCAACTCAACTGTCTGTTTAGTACATATCTTGAAATGAATATGCTAACTTACTATATCCCACTTTCATTTTGTAATATTGTTGTTTGAGCTTTTTGTTTCTTATGTTAATATTTTATTTAATAGGTAAAATCATTTAAAAAGTTCACTTTAAAGTGGTACATTGTGATATTTTCATTCACATTAAACTAATGTTTCCTGAATCAAGTAAAATTTCTTCATGGTAAAAACGTTATATGTCATGTCTTCAGGTTTTATAATATATATATATATATATATATATATATATATATCCTATAATTGATATCAGCTTAAAAATTGGCATTCTACTATGTATTAAAAATCTACTTTAAAAATGTATCCTATTCTCAGTCTATTTCACTCAATAAACAGAAATGCCATCTTTATCGTCAGTCAAGCCAAAAGCTCTTAAGTCAGTTTTTATTTTTTTGTCTCTTTCCTTCTTTCTTTCTTATAGATCACATTTAATTTTTAAATATCTCATATTACCTTTCCAAGTTCACCACCCTTTCTTGCCCAGTTCATATCTCTTTTCTTTGGTTCCATCTTTTTCTCAAGTTGGTATGTTTACTAAAGGGAATACAGAAATGTAGAGCAAATCTTAAACGGTCTTATTAATTGAAAACACCAGGCCAGGTATTGAGGTAAATTCTGAATGATCAGAGAGACAGAACAAGCCACAGCCAACTTCCTCACCTTGCCAACTCCTCAGCTGATCTTGTTTCCTCAGACTGCAGGCTTCTGAGTCCTCACCCAAATGAATCTCAGCTCCACTCTGCTCAAAGCCTGAAAGCTTAAGAGGCCTCTAGCTTCTGGTTTCCACACCTTATTATACCTTTCTGCTTCCTGCCACTACTTTCTGGGATTAAAGGCATATGTCTTTCTCAAGCAAAGACATGAGATCTCAGGTGCTGGAATTAAAGGTGTGTGCCACTGGAATTAAAGGTGTGTGCCACCATGCCTGGCTGTTTCCAGTGTGGCCTTGAACTCACAGAGATCTGGATGGATCTCTGCCTCGGGAATGCTAGGATTAAAGGCATGTGCTACCACTGCCTAACCTCTATGTTTAATCTAGTGGCTGTTCTGTTCTCTGACCCCAAATAAGTTTTATTAGGGTACACAATATTTTGGGGGACATAATATAATCTCCACACAGAAATGTTATTGTTATTGAATAAATCAAAACATATTATCCTTCTATTTATTCTTTTAATTAATAATTGCTTCCTAAACCATGTTTCCAAATAAAATTAAAATTCATCCATAGTCATACATATATGATCCAAATCAGTTGAATCTGTGGCTTCATGTCATAATTCACTTGTCCTAATCACTTGCTTGAAACAGTATAGGATTGTTAATTGCCAACATGACCGAATCTGGAATCAGCCATGCATTGTGCCTCATGTGTCCCTTGGCATGCCTGTTGAGGATTGTCTTTATTGAATTACTTGGTGTTGGGAGATAGATGTTGACTGTTGTTGTGGCTATTTCTTAAGCAGGAGATCCTGAACTGTATAAAATGGACAAAAGTTAGCATAACACTATGAAACATTCATTGTTCTCTTCTACTTAGATGCTAATACAAAGTGATCAGATGATTCAAGCTACTATAGCATTAAGTTCCCTGACATGATATATTGTAACCTTGAACTGTGAGCTAGAATAAGCCCTTTCTCCCCTAAATTGTTTCTGTGCTAGTATTTTATCACAGCAACAGGAAAAGAAACTACTGCATCATTGCTTTCAAAGACTAATTAGTTCTTACACAATTTTATAGATGTATATAGTGCGTTCTGTTTACTCATTTTTCCCCACTCTCTTTTTATCCCTCTTCTACCCTAACCACCTATTCTATTTCCATATGCATGCTTTTATGTTTTGTGACTCACCAATTTTAACTGGAGTCTTTTTTGTAGCCATGGATTTGGACCTGAGTGATGCTTGGGAAGGGATAGTTATTACCTAGTATTTTGTATCAAAAGGTGAGCCCTTTGGGATCTAGTAGATAGTTACAAATATTTTTCAAAATGAGATGTTCTTGGTGAGGCTAAAAGTAAACATACTCCTCTACCATAAACAATTATTTGTTTCCTCTCTATCATTCAGGTCTTGTTCTAGTGTAGTTATTTATGATGTTTACTACTTATTGGTTATCTTTTATAATGGGAATAAAAAGTTACAAAGGCAAAGAGTGTTTAGGGCTGTTTTAATTTATACTTCACATAATTTTAAACTAATAATACAACTTTTGGTGATACTTTATTTGTGCTGTAACAAATAAAACTTATCTGGGGATCAGAGGACAGAGCCAGCCACTAGATTAGACATAGAGGCCAGACAGTGGTGGCACACGTCCTTAATCCTATCACTCGGAGGCAGAGAACCATCTGGATCTCTGTGAGTTCAAGGCCACACTGGAAACAGAGATAGGCATGGTGGCACACACCTTTAATCCCAGCACTTGAGATCTCATATCTTTGCTTAGGAAGGACATATGTTTTTAATCCCAGGAAGTGACATGGCTGGGTGGAGAATGGTATATAAGGCATGAGGAGACAGGAATTAAACAGCTGTTCAACTGAGACCCTCAGGGATGAAGACTCAGAGGCTTTCAGTCTGAGGATTCATGGAAACAGGATTGGCTGAGGAGGTGGTGAGGTAAGGTTGGCTGTGGCTTGTTCTGTTTCTCTGATCTTTCAGCTTTCACCCCAATACCTGGCTCTGGGTTTTTTCTTTTTTTATTAATAAGACCTTTTGCAATTTGTGTTACAACAACTAATTCTATTTTTTGTTGAATCATTATATTAACTCATCAAATATCACATCTATTTTTAAATTAGTTCTTTGAGAATTTCTTACAATGTGATTTTATTATTTTCCTAGTCAACACCATTCTTCCTGTGGCCAGTTCCCTTCTATACCCATTTAACTTTTTGCCTATTTAAAAAAAAATTCACCTACCAAATCCAATTTATACAGGTCATATGTTTTTCCATGAGTGACGTTCCGCTGTAGCATGGTCAACTTAACAGGTGCAGCAATTTTAAAGAAAATTGATGTCCCCTCTTGCAACAGCTATTTTCTTATATTAACTCTTCATCTAAGGCTGGAATGTTATGCCCAAACTCTTACTCCATTCTGAGATTTTAATCTGACTTGAGCTTGAATAGATTTTGTGCCAGCTGACTGAATCATTCTGAGTTAATATTCAACTGCACAATTGTGTCCAGAAAACAATGTTTCCTTTTTGTCATCTACAGCTTCTAGCTGTGACAGTCTTTCTACCCAAGTCCAGTGATATCTGAGATTTGAGAGGAAGAGTATAAGAGAGATATTCCATTTAGGGTTGAGAATTCTTCATTCTCTTATTCTCTGCATCTTGGCCAGTTATGAGTTTCTGTGTTAATCACCATCTACTGCAAATAGAAGCTTCCATAATGAGAGTTGAGAGATGCATTAATCTATGGCTAGAACTCTTTAGGTGTCTTTTCAATACTATGTTCATTTAACAGAATATAGTGGTATTTTTCTCACTTAGGGCCTATAGCCTATCTAGCCATTGGTCCTTGATCTGGGAAATGGTGCCATGTTGTTCCATTTGTTAAACAGGGCTTAAATCCAGTTAGAAAGTTGTTGGCTACTATCATGGCATTCATGCAGACTAAATCAGCAGGCACATTTTCCTTTAAGAATGATGGTAAGGGTCAGTCCTCCAAGAAAAGAACCAAGACCTACTGAGATGCTTTCTAAGGATGGAGGAAGTATAGAATGGGTAGTAGAGGACAGTAGTTAAATATATCATCTAAGGCCACGTGGCCAGTTGCAGAAATGAGGATTGTAATTGACATGAGTTTTTCTGTACCAGTTTGTTAAGAATGTTTTTACTGACATATACATATATTAAACAGATATTTGCAAGAAATTGACTTTTTCTCCTTTAATCAACTGGTAAGTTTGCACAAATAGCTGATAATTCAAATTAATTTTGTTCCATCTAATCAACATTTGATAAGAAAAGAAATTTCCTGGTATTTGCTACAATTCAAAACATAAAATGAAAATTCAAAATCATAAGTGGTATTTGGGCCTAAAGAGGGTTCTTATTTTCTCTAAGTTGGGAGATTCAATATTAATGAATTAAAAAGATTTTTCATAAAATACATGTAAATGTAACTAGATCTGTTAAATGTTAATGTTTTTCACAGTTAAATGGACCAAAATGATCCCATAAGTTTCATTATAAATAGTTAATAGCTGATAAATTATGAAGGCCATGGGCAATAATACAGCTTTTCTTTAGTTACCCAAATACATTTTTTAATATTTTAAAATCTCCAAGTATATCAGCATATGTAAACTATGTTTAAAGAGTGGTGAGTTTCATAAGCTCATAAAGACCTAAGAGAGAAATATTAATGTGGTGAATAACCCATTGAAGTATGTAATTTCCATTTTGTAGAGTGCTATTGCTAAAATCTTAACCTAAAATATGAAGGTAGAAGCTATTTAACTAGTTTAGAAAAAGGGACATCATTTAAAATTTGATTTATCCTGTTTATTTACCAATACATGGCTCCACTGAGCTCTGTGAGCCATGGCTTCCTGACCAGAATTTTATTGTACATGTAGCCCCTGTTATATCTCCATTGATTTTATCTTTACTTTTCTCTTTCTTCTACTGTCTAGATGGCAGTGGTTTTCAACCTGTAGGTTATGACCCCTTTGGGGCTTAATGATGCTATCACGGGGCTTACCTAAGACCATCAGAAAACACAGATATTTGCATTACTACTCATGGCATTAGCAAAATTACAGTTATGAAGTAGCAATGAAAGTAATTTTAAGACAGGGATCACCACATCATGAGGAACTGTCTTAAAGGTTTGCAGCATCAGGAAGGTTTAGAGCCACTAATTAAGACAATATTTGTGATAGTGCAAAACCTTTTTCATTAGTCATGGTGAGTCTTTGCTTTCTGACAATGCTGTTGTCTGTGTTTGCAATTACCCTGAGCATGGCATTGTTGTTACATCAAAGGTTATTTGGATCTAGGTAATTCCATGAGTAATATAGAGAATCCCAGAAAGTTTGAACCCATTCAGCAGTTTTTTGTTACAATTTTAGTTAAAATTTTTTCTCATGGTCACTAAGACAGTTGTTTGATTGTCAATGAAATTTATGTTGGGGAGGTTCCCAGGAATCCACAGGGATGACCCCAGCTTAGACTTCTAGCAATAATGGAGAAGATATATGACCTGGCTTACCCCAGTTATCAAATCAGTGAGTACTGTCATCATAGAGCCTTCATCCAGTAACTGATAAAAGCAGATGTAGAGATCCACAGCCAAGCACCAGGCCAAACTGCAGGAGTCCTGTTGAAGACAGAGAAGAGGGATTCTATGAGCAAGGGAGCATCAAGATCATGATGGGGAAACCTACAGAGACAACCAAACCAAACTAGTGGGAACTCAGGAACTTTAGACCAATAGCTGTGGAGACTCCATGGGACTGGACTAGGCCCTTTGCGTAGGCAAGACAGTTGTGTAGCTTGATCTGCTTGAGGGGCCCCCTGGCAGTAGAATCAGGATCCATCCCTGGTACAAGAACTGGCTTCTGGAGCCCACTACCCATGACGAGACAGCTTGCACAGCCTTGAAGCAGGGGGAGGGTTTGGACCTGCCTCTACTGAATGTACCAGGATCTGTGGACTCCCCATGGGAGACTTTGTCTTATTGGAGAATGGAATGGGAGTGGGTTGAGGGGGAAGAAGGGAGGGACAGGAGGCGGGAAGAGAGGGGGATCTGTGATTGGTATGTAAAATGAATAAAAAATTCCTTAATAAAAAAGAAATTTATGAATATTTGAGTTTGCTTTGTAAGAAAGGTGGTCATTTTGTTTATAATAGAATACCTAAATCCTTGCTGTTGTTTCAGTGGAATAGGAAGATGTCTTGTTATTTACTCTAGATAGGCTTCAAACTCAATATGTAACCCATGCAGACTTTGAAGTCTACCAATGGAAAAAAAAGCATACTCTGATACTGTCATCTGGGATTTTGTTCATTTATGTGTGAATAGAGATTTTTTTCATCTATTTGGTCATCTATAACCTTAAAAGTGTAACTGCATATATATACATAACTTTATTAGAAGCACCTTTTTATTTCCCTTTCCTTATCCTTAAATCATTTGTCTCACCAAATATATTCAACATGGACCCATATAGAATGGCTTTGATAGTATTAACAAAACCATCTACCATAACAGATTGGGAATTTAGTGTAATGTATAAACTGTAAGTGGCTTTAGGAAAAATAAGGATTTGACAGTGAATGGAGCTCAGAAATGTAGTTCACACCATCTTCCAACAAATCACTAGCTAAGTACCAGTAAGAATATTCTTATGAGGGGAAGATGTTTGATGATTGGAAGGCATAGAACATTTCCTGTCAGATGTGTTTAGTTTGGCGATACAGATTTTAGATATGTGGCTATGACTGCTGTAAGATAATGCTCTTGTACACTGTAAAGATTTATCACTCCTATTGGTTTAATAAAATGCTGTTTGGCCAGTAGCCAGGCAGGAAGTGTAGGTGGGGTGATCAGACTAGGAGAAGTCTGGGAAGAAAAAAGGCAGAGACAGAGTCACTAGGCAAAAGCAGAGGAAGTAAGACGAGACTGTTAGACTGAGAAAAGGTACCAAGCCACGTGGCTAAACATAGACAAGAATTATGGGTTAATTTAAGTGTAAGAGCTAGTTATAAGCCTGAGCAATAGGCCAAACAGTTTATTATTAATATAAACTTCTGTGTGTTTATTTGGGACCAAGCAGCTGTGGGACCAGGTGAGACAGAAACTTCAGTCTATATATGTCCTCAGGTTATAAGACTCTGACTTAAAAACAACAACAACAGCAAGAAACAAAAACTATGATTATTCTGCTTGGTTATACTAGATGTTCACAAATACTTTCCACCACTTTACATTCATTAAGTTATTCTTTTCTTTTTATTTTTCTTTTTCTGTTTTTCCCTCCTGTTCCTGTCCCCATCTGCTCCTCCAAATCTACTCACAAATCCTATTCCATTTCCTTATTCCCAGGGAGATTCATATATCAACCCCTCCATTGTGGGATGACTCATTCCTTACATGCTTGAGGGCCCGCTGGCCCAAACCAGTAAAAAAGATACATTCTGAGAGCCAACCTGGGTCAGTCTAAGGGCCTTAGCAACAGCAGGTGAAACATGATCTGGAGATGACCTGGACCAATGAGAGGCAGCCATGTCACACCAGCAGATGCATATTCATCAGACCTTCCCCCAGGGTGGGGTGGAGCGTATATAAGGCTTGTGTCTTCCTGAATAAACTGAGCTTGTTGTTTGGACATTCTCCCTGAGTCTGTGTGGTTTGACTCAGCACCTATTTGGCCCCATCTCCCAAAGGGAACAATAACATAGGACCCCTGCTACATCTGGTGCCAAACCCCAGGACATTTGGTGCTGGAGCAGGAACTATTTGTCTCCCTTTCCTCATGTGTGGTACTGGTTTAGAAGCCTCCTTGAGTGGTGTTTTTTCAGTGAGTAGGCTCCTCTACATTGTGTGATTTTGGTCCTTTCAGCAGATAAATGCTGGGACCCCTGATTTTCTTCTTGTCTTGTTTGTGAGTCTGTTTGTACGGAAGGGTGGCATATACTTTTGCTCAAGCTTGCCTGGCATTTCCACATAAAAGCTGGTCCCTCAGGAAATGGAGCCATGGTCTGACTGCTTTTACTGTGTGTGTGTGTATGTGTGTGTGTGTGTGTGTGTATGTATGTGTGTGTTTGTGAGTGCATGCATATGCTTGTAGGCTATGATGCCTGGAGAGATGGTTCAATAGTTCAGATTGCTTGCTGCTCCTCCAGAGAACATGTGGGAACCTGGTATTTGGATGAGAGTTCTGTTCCTGGCCAGGAAAAGGAAAGTGGCCTTGAGAGTAACTCTCCAATTGTTTTTTATGCCCATTTTGTTGGCTATAATTGTCAGTCTGAAGTCCTCCTCTACTGAGGATGTCATTAAGGCCTACAATAAGTACTGCCAGGAACAGTGTAATACCAACTTATCTATCACCTTAATTCCATCCATGATTAATATTTCCTCTGTCTCTGCTGACAAAGAGACAAATAAGAATAGATGTAAAGGAAAGGGATGGAAAGAGAGAGGAAATGATTGCAGCAGCACCCAAGCCTATACTGACAGCCCCTCTCTCTGCTCCCACCCATGCCTGGAGCAGCTACCCCCCCACTGCAGTATCTATGGAATAATTTACCTGGATGTCTGCCTGTTGAGCCAGCTGTTCTGCATACCTCCCCGCCTATTCCACCTATGGTGCTGCACATGCCCACCATGGCGTCTCCAGTTAATGTGAGCCCCAATGTGGCCAACCAGCCATGGATACCTACCCCTCTTGCAGACCTGTCTTTGGTCCTTAAAGCTGCTAATGAATCAGGTCCTGACTCACCACATTTTGAGCAAGTCCTATGGCAATGAGCAATGCATTTATAGACTTATTATGACTGGCACCATTTGATGAAGGCTGTGTTGGAGCCTGCAGTCTTCCTTAATTGGTGAGCTGCCTATGATGACCAAGCCGAGGCTCAGGCTCATTTTAATATATAGTACAACATCACTGTTTCTCTTGAGATGCTCACGGGCCTAGGACTATATGTTAACCCTGCCACACAAGCCCAAATTGGACAACAAGCTTATTTAACTGCCTCAGTAGACACCATTGCCCTTGGTGCATTGCAGAGATCCCATCACCCTCCAATGGCAATCCTCTGCTCTCCTATTAACATAAGGTGAGGGTATGCTTGCATTTTTCCCCAGAATACCACCACGCCAATAGGGATACCCTCCAGAGATGTGCCTCCAGCAACAGCACCAAGAGACATTGGAAGCTTCAGATGGGTAATGTATGATTTGCTCTGCTACTGCAGCATTAGTAAAAGTCATGTCATTACTGGCATGCGACCCTAGATATCAAGCAATTGCCTCACCCTCTACCAGGTCATTAATGCATCACCAGAAAGACTTTGATTGGCACAATAAATATGACTAGGGTCTCATCCATGTCCTTGAGACTGAAATTTTGACTAATCCTTCTCTTATTCAAATATCTTCTGCAATAGTTTCACCAAGAGATGGCAGCCACAAAGGTGACCCTACAGGTTTTATTGGCTCTCAGACACCTAGATCAAAGTCCTCCTAGAGAGATAATGCATGCATGGCTTACTGAGATACTGAAGGCTACTGCCTAAAGCCCACCACCCAGATTGCTCTCCAGGACTGATGCTCTTCAAGGGCTGGTAGTCAAAGATGGGTATGAGCTTGTTTGACAAGCCAACCTAAGGCAGGCACAGTCCATTATGCTGAGCTCTCCTGAGGTAGGGTCAACAAGGTTAGGGCAATGCACCCTAGCTCCCACTGAGCATGTCCTATAAAACAGTAAAAATGGATGGATATGTAGGATGACTCATCCCCAACAGGCTTGAGGGCCAGCTGGCCCAAACCAGTAAAAAAGATACATTCTGAGAGCCAACCTGGGTCTGCCTAAGGGTCTTAGCAACAGCAGGTGAAACATGATCTGGAGATGACCTGGACCAATGAGAGGCAGCCATGTCACACCAGCAGATGCGTATTCATCAGACCTTCCCCCAGGGTGGGGTGGAGGGTATATAAGGCTTGTGTCTTCTTGAATAAACTGAGTTTGTTGTTTGGACATTCTCTGTGAGTCTGTGTGGTTTGACTCCATGCCTACTTGGCCCCCTCCACCAAAGGGAACAAAAACACAGGATGCTGCTATACTCCATGACCACAGAGCCCTCTTCCTTATATATCATCTCTGGGTCAGTGGATTGTGGCTCAATTATAATTTACTTAATAGCTAATACCTACTTATAAATCAACACATACCGTATTTGTCTTTCTAGGTCTGAATTACCTCACTTAGTATGACTTTTTTCTAGTTCTATCAATTTACCTTCAAATTTTATGATGTCTCTCTTTTTTTTAATCAGGTGAGTAATACTCCATTGTGTAAATGTACCACATTTTCATTATCCATTCTTTGGTTGAGGGACATCTAGGTTGTTAAGTGCGGATCACTGAACAAAACCTCAAATAAAACAGAAGTTGGCAAGTTATATTTGAGTTGATGACAACAGAGCGTAGTAGGAAGGTAAACTGCTCCATGTAGGAGACTTTTTCTCTCTGCATAGTCAAAGTATACAAATGTCTGTAGTCACAGCCAGTGTAAGTAGAGTGATTTCAGAAGATGTTATTACACTGCTATTTAAAATTAAAATGCAATGTTATATTAAACATCACTTGAAAATATCCATGAATTTTGTGAGTTATCTAATTAAATATTATAGTTGAAACAGCATAGTACAGACTGGGGACAAACATTGAGTATTTTTGTGTTTAAAAAAATTAGTAAATAATGTTTTAAAGACAAAACCCCTACGAATTTTATGAAACTTTCTTGCAAAAACAAACTATTTTATAAAATATTCATGATTTTTGAAGAATTATGATTAGTTTTGCTTTCCATGATAGGTAGTCAGTAGAACTACAATTTATACAAGCCATAATGTTCTCAACTTATACTTAACCAAGCTCAATTTATACAGAATAATACCCATGTGTGTAGTCAAGAGCCTTCTTTTATTATGACCCCAATATAACTATGTTATCTGGCTTAATTAACATGGTGAGGTCGTTTTTCTTAGTATGCTCTCTGAAAATGTGTGTGTCCTCAAAATGTCAAATATATTAATAAATACCCAACAGGGAAAAGGAATTGTCCAGTAATATTGCATGTATACATCAACTTACTGAAGAAATAACCCATTATTGTACTAGGTAAGCCTCTAACTCACCCTGTCTATCATTTACAACTTCCTAAGTACTTCCAAAATTTGACCTAAAATCTCAGTCGGTCAGGGCTAGGAAACTGGTGCCATTTTGAGGGTCATCATTATAATAATTTTATTTCTAAATAACAAAGTATTATATTCATTAGTCTAAAAAATTCAGACAACTAAACCAGATTGTCTACATGATTTTTGTCCTGCAGGACATATTTTTCCACCTACTATCTAAAAGACCTACAGATTTTTGCTAATATAGCAATAAAGTTGTGGCACTTTGTTTCCTATAATAGTCTGAGTGTGTAATTTAACTTAATCCATTAATTACATTTTTATCTCATGTGCCAACTAGTCATTAGTAAGCTTTTACTTTTCTTCTAAGTCATCTCTTCCTTAATCTTATCTACATTTCTCCAATACTATCTGTTTGTTTATTTGTTTACTTACTTACTTATTTATTTATTGAGACTGTCTTTCTATGTTTCTGTGGTTGTCCTAGAACTTGCTATTATAATGGGGAAAGTAGGCTAAATATGATAAATTTCATTGGAAAATGAGAGTAATGACTGAAACTATAGCGTTAAAATTATTTCACTCCTTATGAGTCAGAGGAAGAAAATAAATTTATTTTTCATGAAAAAAAATGTGACTCTGGAAAAGATAAGAATGAAACAGAGGGAGACAATTGATCCAGCTCCATCCTACCAGAATCCGGAAAAAAAAAACGATGGCAAAAAATAGTGATGTATAAGAAATATCAGGAATGTCAAGAAGGATCAAGAAAGTTGCAGTTGTCATTCTCAGCCAAATATGTCCACTTTTACATCTAAGACTGTAGCATGAATGAAAATGAGCTTATGCACACAGGTGGGCAATTTGTTTACAATGCAAAAGAACAATAATACTGTACTGCTTCACATTAATGCCTATTCAGAAATGAGAATTTAGAAACACTATTTGCTAGCAGATGCACAGTGGTTAGATAGGAGAAAATCTTAAAGCAGATAATACGCATTAAGCAGGCTTAAACATATGCATCTAATCAACTGTTTTAGAGTTTGATGATCATGATCCAGAGCACTGATACACAAGTATCATTTGATAAAGATGATGTCTTACAAATTTTTTAAAAGTGCTTTATATATGTAAATTACTATTTTTCATTGATGAATGTAATATGAATTGTTAAATGGTCTTATTAATAAAAACAAATCCAGAGCCAGACATTGGGATGAAAGCTGAAAGATCAGAGAAACAGAGCAAGCCACAGCCAAAATCACCTCACCACCTCCTCAGCCAATCCTGTTTCCATGAATCCTCAGACTGAAAGCCTCTGAGTCTTCATCCCTGAGGGTCTCAGTTGAACTGCTGTTTAATTGCTGTCTCCTCATGCCTTATATACCATTCTCCACCCAGCCATGTCACTTCCTGGGATTAAAAGCATATGTCCTTCCTAAGCAAAGATATGAGATCTCAAGTGCTGGGATTAAAGGTGTCTCTGTTTCCAGTGCGGCCTTGAACTCACAGAGATCCAGATGGTTCTCTGCCTCCCAAATGATAGGATTAAAGGTGTGTGCCTCTATGTTCAATCTAGTGGCGGTTCTGTTCTCTAATATCAAGCAAGATTATTAGGGTACACAATATATAACTACAGACAAACTTCTGAAATATCAAGTAAGTGTATATTTGTACAAACATATATGTGTAGATTTATGTAAGCACAGACAAACACACACAATTATTCTGTGGCAGAAATTAAATGGGTAGTATTCGGGAAAAAAAAGAAAAACTCACTTGAAAATGCCTGTGCCGGAAAAAGTCTAAATGACAAAAATAATCTTGAACAAAAAGAATAAAGCAAGATATATCATACATCTTGGCTTCCAAATATGGCACAAAGCTACATTAACCAAAGCAGCAAAGTTCTAGCCTTAAAAAAAGCACAAAATCAATTGAAAATAAAAGTTGAATGCCAAGTAAATCCATATAAGAAGTCATTTTATTTTCAAGAAATTTATCATAAAAGCAATGAAATATTTCTCTGAAAATGATGTTGAAAAATTGCATATTCATATACAGACGAATGAAAATAAAATATCTCTGACCATACACATCAATAACTTAAAATGGAGTATACATAAATATAACACATGGAATTATGAACTTACTAGAGAAAAACATAGTAGGAAAGATCCATGACTAGTCAAAGATATTTTTGTATATAACCTAAAAAGCAAAGGCAATAAAAGCAATACCATACCATGGGAGTAAGTAAAACTGAATAGATCTGCATTCCATAATACATAGTCAAAGGAGAGAAGAGAAAACAGATAGAATGGGAGGAAAAATATTGAAAACTACTCATCTGATAGAGAGATTATGGTCACAATTGTCTTGGTTTGTTTGCTTGTTTATTTATTTATTGTCAACTCAACATCAGCCACAGTCATTTAGGAAGAGTGACACTCAATTAAGAAAATATCCCCATCACATTGGCATATGGGCTAGCCTGTGTGGAATTTTCTTTTTTTTTTTTTTTTTTTTTTTGTTTTTTTGTTTTTTCGAGACAGGATTTCTCTGTGTAGCTTTGCGCCTTTCCTGGAACTCACTTGGTAGCCCAGGCTGGCCTCGAACTCACAGAGATCCGCCTGCCTCTGAATTTTCTTGACTAATGTTATAGTGAGAGGTCCTAGCTGTTTGAGAATGGTGCTAGCCCTAGGTAGGTGATCCTATGTCCTATAAGATAGTAGGTTGAGAAAGACACAAGGAATAAGACAATAAATAATAGCACTCCTCAATGGCAACTTCTTTAGTTCCTGCCTTTGGGTTTCAGCCCTGAGTTCCTGCCATGACTTCCATAAGTGGTCAACTAAAATCTGTAAGGTGAAATAAACCATTCCTTCCAAATGCTTCTCGATATTGTTTTATCACAGCAATAGAAACCCTAACTAAGACAAAAATATATGAGATATTCAAATATAATAAAGCAAATATCTCTTTCAAAATGGGGAATGTTGAATGGACACTAGCTAAAATACAGTGAGCTTCAAGTCCAGCCCCTATATAAGCATATGTGCCTAGTGTTATGGTTGATATCCCTTGGAGATCTACAGTTTTCTGAAAGGAAACAGACGAGGAATGGATCTAGGAGAGACTAGAAGTTGGGGGAGGGACTGGGAGGAGTGGGAGGAGGAGAAACTGTTGGGATGCCATAAATGAAGGAAGAATAAAAGGGTTTTAAATTAGTCTATCATTGTGGGTAAATCACAGTGGCAGGAGTGTTGGACAACTAGTCACATTGCATCCATAGTCAAGAAGCAAAACTGATGAATGTTGGTACTCAATTCAATTTCTCTTGTTTATGTAGTCTAAGATCCCAGCCCAGAGGATGGTGACACTCACAGTGGGAAAGTTTTACTTCAGTTAACCTAATTAAAATAACTCAATATTGGCATGCCCAGAGGCTCCTCTCCCAGATATTCTTGATCCCATCAAGTTAACAACTGACATTTACCACCACTGATCATAAACTCATATAAAAATTAGCCAAGCATGATTATATGTGCTTGTAATGCCAGTGCTTGGGAGAAGAAAGATCCTTGGGGCTCTGTGGTGATATTTGTAATCTAAGAAATAAAGCTTGTCTAAAGATCAGAGGACAGAGCCAGCCACAAAGTTAAACATAGAGGTCAGGCAGTGGTGGCACACACCTTAATCCTAGCACTCGGGAGACAGATCAATCCGGATCCCTGTGAGTTCAAGGCCACACTGGGCTATATGAGTTTGATCCAGTCTAGGAGAGAAACAGAGACAGGCAGTGGTGACACACATCTTTAACTCCAGTATTTGGGAAGCACACACACCATTAATCTCAGCACTAGGAAGGTTGAGATAGGAAGTGAAATGGCTGGTTGGAGAAAGGCATATAAGGGGTGAAAAGACACTATCTAGAGAGCTCTTTTCGCTGAGGACTCAGAGGCATTCAGTCAGAGGATTTGTGGAGTTGATAAGGTGAGAAGTGGTTGTGGCTTGTTTCTTTGTTTCTCTGATCTTTCAGCATTTACCCCAATATCTGACTTCGGGATTTTATTATAAGACCATTTAGGATTCGTGCAACAGGGCTCCTTGGCCAGACAGTCTAGTCTAGTTGGCAAGCTTCAGGCTAGTGACAGGCCCTGTCTCAAAAAATGTCCATGGCATCTAAAGGAGTGAAACCCAAGATATTTATTACTCTGGCCTCTATTTATATGTTTATATACACATGAATATACATAAACATATGTTTTAATCGTAAAGGTTAAAGGCTTGTATAAAGATATATTTTTCTTGATTTAAGCATTATGCAAAGTGTACATACAACAAACACTATATAGTGCCACATAAATCTGCATATTTTTATGTTTGTAAGTATCAGTTAAAACTAAAATTAAAATTGACTAAAGTTATTATTATAAGCCAATTTTATGGTAGCATTTTTCTCAATTGAAGCTCCCCCTTTCCAGATAATCCTAGTTTGTGGCAACTTGATAAAAGCACTCACTGCTCTTAAGTCAGGCAATGATCTTTCCACTAGTCACCTAATTTCCATTTTTACTCCTACCTTTTTCTATACAGTGACTAGACAGAAACCCCTGAAACTTTGTTTCTTAAAATTTACTCCTCACCTATCACTATCAATACCACCAAACAAAGTTTACTAATCAATATAGATTACCAGTTTAGGTACTCAGCTTTCATAGGTCTTGCAAGGACATAGTGTAGAGATCTGTATTTTAGCAACATCTTAGGTGATTTTTATACATGACTAAAATATAGTTCACGTATACTATTACTCCTTTGTTCAAAACCCACTTTCTATTTTCATGTTGTCTTTGTGGGGAAAAAAGACATTGCAAAATGTGCCATAGGGACTGTGGAGATGGTTTCAATTAAGTACTTTCAGCACTACCCAGCATATATACAGTCATATAAAATCTATTATCTATTGATCAGCCCCAGGGCTAAGGACGTCAAAACATGATCTCTGGCATTCAATGGCTGGTTAGTCTACCTGAATCTGTTAGCTCCATGTTCGGTGAGACTTCCTATTTCAAAAAGCTTAATAGAGAAGCTGGTAGATCCTAATGTGATCTCTGTACATGCACATACACTTGCTCACACAGAGATTAACATGTACACATATATACCACCCACCCACTTCTCAACACATAAACAAATGTGACTTAATTTTTTGATACAACTTTAGATATTATGTTGAGACAATTGCCCCTCTAAGTAAAAATAAAAAAATCACGTGACTAAAATGTGAATTGTGAAAACATTCAAAGCTGTAGGAAGAAAATCAAATGTGTTGACCTTGCAGATCCATAAGTTGCAAGCATTTTCAAAAAGAGCACCAGGAAACTGCATTCTTAAAATTTAAAAACCTAAGTATGAAACACATACTTTTAATACATTTGTGTGTGTGTGTGTGTGTGTGTGTGTGTGTGTGTGTTGGTTCTAATTTTGAATCAATGAGTGTTGTGAAAATCCTAAAGTTAAGTCAGTAATTACTGAAGAGGATCAGTATGGATTTTATACGTTATGATACACCTAAGAATTGTTGAAATTCTTGAAACTGATAAATTTGACTGTCTTAGTTTTATAGTTTTCTAAACTTAGATTAATTTACAATTACATTATCTATCTATCTATACAGTAGTCTATCGCCTGTATATAAAGTCATTAAATACATGCATTAGGGAATTACTTAATTACAAAGCACAGATAAAAATCTAAGTCAACAAAAGACTGCCTTCTACTAAAGGTAATAGAAAGTCATTTTCTCTCTTGTCTGCACTTTCTCTCATCCTCTTGATCTTGATACCTTTAAGAATTTCATAAAAACTCAAATATTTCTGAGAAAGTCAAGATTTTCAAGGTATTGAGAAATCATCATAATTTCATGTAAAATAAATGTCAAGTTTTATAAGGACCCATCTTGTTGGTTTACACCATTTATCATAATCAATTTAATATCACTTCCAGCAGTGTGGCATAGTGCTGCGTAAACAATATGATAATTGGAATTCCTCTCCTCCTTGAATTAGTAAGCAAGTTACAGTGCATATCAATCATGCATAATGAGTCTGAAGCATGGCTTGATTACATTTCATTTGCATAAGAATTTTCTCTAATTTTTTTAAAAGAGATCATTTTTAATTTAGAATAGATTTAAATGCCACACAACTGCTGCTCTCCTCCTGAAATGCTAAGCAATCTTGTTACATAATACAAAAATGTTAATCAATTTTTTAATGCAGAACCTAGCTTGTTAATGAGTTTTCACCTTTTTACATGCTGTCAAATCTCATTACACCATCACCTTTCTAAATGTACAATTGGAGTACACATTTCTTTGGTTCAATTCTAATTGCCACATCATTTCATTGCACTTACAAAGAAAACAATTTTTTAAATAATTCATAGATTGTCCAATTTGAAAAATAATTTGCTCTCTTTGAATTCTGTAGTGAGTGAAATCCCTACCATTTACTTAGAAAATATTGATTGAAATATATTTTCTAATCAGTCAAATGTTTGAAGTTTTAAAAAGAAAGAAGTGATAGTAGAAAAGAAGAAAGAAAATAAAACCTGATCTCGTCATTAAATTACCTTGAAAAAAATGTAATACCTACTGGTGGTCCTGTGTTCTATAAGAAATCAGGCTGCGCAAGCCATGATGAGCAAGCCAGGAAACACTCCTACATGGTTTGTGCATCAGCTCCTGCCTCCAGGTTCCTGCCCTGTGTGAGTTTCTTTTCTGACTTCCATCAGTAATGGACTACAATGTGGATGTGTAAGCCAAAAAAACCCTACACATACACACACACACACACACACACACACACACACACACACTAGTATTACACAGACTCAATTACAAATATGTAAGCAATTTACTTTTGATTTTCTTGAAATAGATTTTGATAACAAAAGAATTATTAGTTTAAACAAATATTCATAAGATGTTTTACAATATAGCCCATTCCCTTTTAGTTCTGTTTATATTTAATATGCATTGTATTTTTATAAAAATATTTTGATTTTTTAAATGAAACTCTTGTATCCCGTAGTATACTTCAGATGGAAAAAAATCATGAAGTAAATTTATTAAATTAAGAAACATTATGTCTTGAAAATATCTAGTATTTCATGAGTACTTTCTTTAAAAATGAAATTCTGTTCCAGCAACTGAAACAGTTCTAGGCTTTAGAGGCTAACCCCTTAGGAATTTTTAAAATCTGCTAAATTATTAAAGATTTTTTCCTATTCATTAATTTTTTTCTCATAAAATATATCCAGATTTCAGTTTCCCCTCCATCTATGCTTCCTGGATCCTCCACACCTCCCCTCCCATCCATATCCAATGCCTTTTTGTCTTTCATTAGGAAAGAACTGGCTTCTAAGAGCTATAAAACACAAAATAAAATATATTAAGATAAAACAAAAACCATCACATTGGAATTGAACAAGGCAAACAATATTCTATTATTATATATGTATACTTTATCTTCAGTAGTCAAAGATCTTGAAAGTTCTGTATGAAACATATGTAAATTTTGTAAAAGAACATTTCCAAGTATAGATTTTAGAAACCAAGATGATGCTTCATGTAAAAGATGTTCTTAGAACCTATAATGAAATTTGAAAAAAAATTAATAGAACCAAACAGATTTGGTTATGTGAGTGAAGAAACTGGTGAATAAATGAATTTCTTTTTCTAAATAAATCATTATCCAACTCTCTAGACGGGGCCTAGTGCCAGTCTACTACCTATACAAAAGAGTTTCTGATATCTCATGGTTAAACATTGACATTTCTATTCTTTGGAAGGTTATGTGCAACTTTCTATTGATGTAATATTTTTCCTTGACAGGACCTCAGAAATTTCTGTGGGGGAATTTTCTGAATCATACACAATTATGCAGTTGTAAAATTCTCATTATGAAGCTATTGTGAATATATATTTGCTTACTTAGATCTTCTTTTTCACTTGTTTAGGTGCATGCCTAATTCTTAAAACTATTCATTCACTCTCATTCATCATCGTACAAATCTCTTGTAAAGAGGTTCTGAAAAACTCTTTGAAAAGTTGCTTACATGAAACTTTAGTAGCCTACTTCATATTTCAAAAATCATATTATTAACATTTCCTCAAAAAGAAGAATTATAATTTACTGCGAATCTAAAATCATTTGTTTAACTTAGCATAGATGTAAGCGTTCCTTTTGCCTATAAAACAGTATTACTCCTTAATAAGGCTAAATATAAATTCATGGTCATTCTTTGGATGGCAGAGTTACAGATGATTACTAGTTTTCCACACATTCCAAATGTCCAAGAATAATATCACTGACACATCAAACAAACAAAAATTCATTCTTTTGAATAATTACTAGAAAAACCCAATTCAAACAATAAAATACTTCACAAGACATGCCAACACACAACTATTTGAGGTTCTAGAGTTCTTTTGTGCTAAAGATAACAACTGGCACCCTTGGTAAGTGACCCGAGGTGTTCAAAATACTATCACACTAGTGCTTCCCATTTCAGATCAAGTGATGAGGTGTTAATAAATTATAATTTATTTTACATGTATATTAATTAAAATGATGCAAGCAATATCCAAACTCAGGATACAAAGACCCCAAATTCTGAAATGCAGCATTAGCCAAATAGCAAAGAGATGCAGAATAGAATGAAGGGGGAAAGTTGTAATATATGCACCCTTTCCCACAAAGCCTAAATTTTGAGATTTTATGTTTGTGACAAAGATTACCTGGCTCTGAATTACATAGTCCTGTTGGTTCTGGGTACTCCGGAGTATTAAGCATGCTTGGCCATGCCTGTCTTCTAACTGGCTCCATGCACTGTTAGGGCACTTAGAGTTTTTCTTTCCCCTTTTTCACAATGATTCTTGAGAGATGTGATATAAATGTCTCATTTACAGTTGAGAATTCCAGAGTATCTTATTTTCTACAGTTAATCAGTTCTGGACCTCTCCATTAATTGCTGTCTACTTCAAAAAGAAGCCTCTCTGAGGAGAATTAAAAGATGCACTGATCTTTATGTATAAAGACAATAACTTATAGGGCTTTTATTACAATATCCATTCAGCAGAATCATGGTATTAGGTTCTCCCTAGGGCATATGTCCTGAATAGCCACAGATTTTTAGCTTTATAATGGGCCAGGTATGAGTTTCATCTTATGAAATGGGCTTTAAACCCAGTTAGAAAGGGATTTGTTACTCCCATGATATTCTAGCCATTATCATACTAGTGGGCATGTCTTGCAAGTCTAGTCATTTATTGTAGTTTGCAGGGTTCACTGCTGGGTAACATCATTGATGATTTTCTTCCTCAGCAGTATACACAGCACCATCCAGCACTATGAAAACTAGCCAGTAGTAATGCCGATTCTAGTTTGGGGCAAGCTTTATTTGCATATTCTATGATTCAAATATTTTTTTTTGTAATTTCATTTTCACTCTCTTGCTCCCTGTTATCCCACCACCTTATTTTCTCCTCAGTAATGCCCCTGAGTTTATTTCATAGCATACACATTTCTTCCTTTCTTACTTGTGCCATACGTGTTCTCATATTTTGCTTTACATTAGTCTCACTTTTATCTCTGTATGCAGCATAGTTTCTACATGCTTTCTTTCTTTTATTAATTTTTCATCCTCCTCCTTTTCATTATGTTTAATTACCATGCTCTACTTATTTTCATGAGTACACTATTTTTATAGATATTCTCTCCTATATTACTTAGCAGTTTATCTTCTATTATACTTGTTTCATGTAAGATTACATATATTCTCTAAAATAGTCTTCCTTTTTGTTTTCAATTTGTGTATATAATTAAGTTGTATAAAGAAAAATTTACTGTGGTATCTGGGAACTTGGTAGTTAACAAAGGTTAATTGTGAAACCCAAATTTTCAGTTCCTGGTAAAAAAAAAGATTAGGACAATCCCACTCAAGGATAATGGTTCTATTTTAAAATGTGGTAGGTAAACTGAGGGCTTCTCACTGCTCACTTGTCTTTTCATTACAGAAATTTCTGAAATCACCAAAGGATAGGCAAATCTCAGATGGAGACTGTTGACCAGTGTCATTTTGTATACACTTTTTCCTCACAGTATCAACTAGTCCCATAAATGCTCTCAGTAGTCTTTAGAGAGTCCTACTCCCCCTAAGTCTTTATATCTGCTGCTGAAATATGCAAATATATGGAAGAATAAGTAGAAGAACATTAATTGTTTACAGAATTCAAAAGCATTGTTAGGCATAAAATTATTGAAGAAACCTAATGATTTAAAAAAGAAAAGCTGGCATGGTCTTTGACTATCAGATGAAGATATTAGTATATTTTTCACAAATTATCCTTTTACTTTTATTTTTGAAATAAAATATATTTATATCATTTCCTCCTTCCCTTTCTATACTCCAAGTCTTCGCATGTGCCACCCCCTGGCTTAAGAAGCTATTCTCTAATGACTGTTGCTCGAAAGGTGAACATCACTATTCTTCAATAAGTGACACTGAGTATATTAACCTCATTCTAAAGCAGACCCCATGATCAGGAATACTAATGGTCAACAGTTCAGAAAAAAAATTGGTGTGATTAAAAATCTGGAGTCAAAGAGTTAGCCTTTAACTGAGCATAGTCTGCAATTTAGAGCTCACTTTCTAGGACGTCTTGTGAGGAGAAAAGACTAAAATTTAGGTCAAACCAGGTTAGAACATAAGTGACAGGCACAGGGAGATTAAATTACCATGAATTTAAGGTTAAAATAGAGGCCTTGCCACACTTAAATGCATCCAGTCATAAAACTGTTTTGAGTCATGAGCTTGTGTTCAACAATTCATGTTTATAATTTTCTGTTTCATTCAGTATATGTTTTTTGGAACTTGTTCTATGAGATAACAGCATCTCGTTTGTTTTTCTGTTCTAACACACATATGAAAATTGAAATAAAATGACAAATACAATTCACAAATGGAAACAATATACAGTGGTTCGGAAAGTCTAGTGCCTAAGTTGCAGTGAAAAACAGAACTCTAGGACAATGAGATTATACTCACTGAAAAATGTTATTCTCTATGATTAAGTAAGGTTCATGGTCGGGCGGTGGTGGCGCATGCCTTTAATCCCAGCACTCAGGAGGCAGAGGCAGGTCTCTGTGAGTTCGAGGCCAGCCTGGGCTACCAAGTGAGTTCCAGGAAAGGCGCAAAGCTACACAGAGAAACCCTGTCTCGAAAAACAAAACAAAAGAAAACAAAACAAAACAAAACAAAAGTAAGGTTCATGGGCAAAGTTACATGGTTATATTTGATGTAAGCTTCCTTACAGTGCTTTACTGCAATTCTATTGAAAAGTTAAGAACAACTTTTCACCTTGGGACATCCACACACAACAGAGAATAAATAACTCCTTTCTTCTAATACAGATTTACTTTAGAAAAGTTGTCTGTAAGTTTAGGAGAACAACAATAAGGAGTTAAATAACGTTGAAGCTGTATTATTTTTTGACATTAAATTTTGACATTAAATTAAATTTGACATTAAATTTTGACATTAAATTAAGTGTCACTATTTAATTTCAAAGGTAAAAACAGAAAACTATATACTTTCACTTTGCTGCAGCAACTTTTTGGTTATTTACATATATGCATATAGTTTTACTTAATATCAAATTTTATATATAATAGAATATAACATTTAAAATGATCTAACCATGTAAGTGACTCAGAATATGGGGAGATACATAAATATGAACATGTATGCAAGAAAGAGTATTTCAGAGGATAGGGAAGAAGTGAACATTAGAAAAGTACAAACACAAAAACATTTTTAAGCAAAAGAGTGTGAACTTTTCCATTATTTTTGTCAATGCATAAATTGATAACTTTCATTGTGCCAATTTAATATATATGCAGTATATTATTAGATATCATTATACTTTAATCTTATTCACCCTCCCTCTGCCTTTTCCAGTCCTTACTTCTCCCTCTAGACAAATTATCTTGTTGATCCTCATTTCATCCAACTGGAAAATAAAACTAATATCCACCATTATAATAAGATCTAATGAGATAACACATAAAAGAGCTTTATAAATTGTAAATGAACAGTGCAAATTAAGTCATTCAGCTTCCATAAATACCCTGTCTACAAGCTCCTCAGTACTGTACATAAGTGTGTTGTCCTAAGTCTATAGCAATAATTCAGTCATTTTTATTTTTATTTCAGGCTTCTGAATGATCCTACTTTCTTTATACTTTGTAGCCTACAACATGATGTAGACTAAAGTGACAAGTTTGATTATGTAGATCCCTGGGTTAGAATCCCAACTACACTTCTTAGTATTATGTGAATATTAATCAAAGATATGCTACTTACCTTTCTGAGATACATCCTACTCCTCATTGGTATGATGATACCTACATACATGTATA